>CM058040.1:80030755-80103755 GCA_030169165.1 Centaurea solstitialis | reverse complement strand
TTGTTATTTTCAACAACGTTGTCATCTTCATTAATATCTATATTACTTTATACACATATATATATAATCTAAATCTATAAAGTGTGATTGAATAAGTTGGGTTTAGGTTTATGAACTTTAAGTTGAGTCCACATATTAAGACTTGGAAGAAAAAATAACTGAAATTTAATAGAAAATTTTAAGGTTATTTTTTATATAAAGTTTACGCAGTGAAATGTTTCACTAATTATAACAAAATTATGGTTTTTAATAACTTGCTATGGTATTAAGGCTTGGATTTATCGCTACGTTAACCCCTCTTTAAGTGTTATGGTATATTAGTACGCATTATTTTGTAAGGCTTGTGTTGATTTTTTATAGAGTAAACTACGATTTTCGTCCATGTGGTTTGATGATTATAACTATTTTTGTCCCTGTAGTTTGAGAATTGCTTTTTTCGTCCTTGTGATTTAAATTTGTTTCTATTTTCGGCCCTGCCTCTAACTATGTTAAGAAAAGATGTTAAAATGTCAAAAAAAAATCTTTTTTTGAAAAGTTACATATTCGGTCCTTGTGGTTTGTAGAGTTATAAGTATTTATCCTTAAATTTCAAAAATTTAAAACTTATATATTGGTTTTTTCTTTTTTTTTTCTTTTTTATTATTTATTTATTATATTTCTATATGATATGTTATACCGTTTTTTAAAAGACTATATAGCATATATATATATATATATATATGTGTGTGTGTGTGTGTTTGTTTTCTTAATTCAAATTATTTTTCCTTTTTTATTATTCTTTATTATATTTCTATACTATATATATACAACATTATATATAAGTATCTTTTTTTATTTAAATATTAATATTAGTTAATAAAAAATAAAGTATAAATGAGTATACGGATTAGTGTGAGTAAAACATATTTAACAAACACAACCGTTTGGTATAAAATAAAGGGGATAGTTCTCCAAAATTTATCAAACTATACCCAAAATGTTATTGTGTGTATCCACCTATCAAAAATGCTTTTTGATGTACCAAACTTTACTTTTTTGTTATTGTGTGTATTGTGACCTGCACAACCGGTCACCAGCCGGTTACCGCCTACCGGCAGTTTGTGACGACGGCGGGAGGTTCTTGGCGGTGGGGATGGTGGTTCTGGGTGGCTGTGGGTCGAAGGTGGTGGTGGCAGGCCAATGGGGGTAGCGGCGGTTCGATGGTGGTGGCGGTTCGATGGTGGTGGCGGCGGTTCGATGGTGGTGGCGGTGATGGTTCGATGGTGATGGTGGTGGCGACGGTGATGATGGTGGTGATGGTGACGGCGGAGGTGTGAACCTCTCGGTGGTGGCAGTGGTGGAGGTGGGTGGCGGTGGGTGATGGTGGAGGTGGATGACGGTGGGTGATGGTGGATATGGGTGGCGGTGGGGATAATGGAGGTCACCGGGTGGAGGTGGGTGATGGTGGAGGTGGGTGGTAGAGGGTGATGGTGGAGGTGGGTGTGGCGGTGGGGATGGTGGAGGTCGCCGGTGGAGGTGGGTGATGGTGGAGGTGGGTGGCAGGGGGTAATGGTGGAGGTGGGTGTGGCGGTGGTTCGCGGCGGTTCCCGACGGCGACGGTAGTTCCCGGCGGCAGCAGCGGTGGAGGTGACCTGCTCAACAGGTTACAAGTCATCTAATACATACAATAGAAGAAAAAATAAAGTTTGATACATCAAAAAGCATTTTTGATAGGTGAATACACACAATAGCATTTTAGGTATAGTTTGATACATTTTGGAGAACTATCCCCTAAAATAAAACTATTTTTTTCACGAGTAATATTAAACTTTTCAAATGATAATTTAAAATAAGTAAAAATTAATAGTTTACATATTTTAAATACGCTTTACTCACACTAATAAATAAAAATCTTACTTATTTTAAATACGGTTTGCTCATACTTATAAATAAAAATTAATAGTTTTACTTATTTGTATATATTAATAAAGATCTTAAGTAAATCAATAAACAAATAAAACTGATAATTTTTACTTTTTTTAAAATAATCATTTGAAAAGTTTAATATTACTCATACAAAAATTAGTTTTAATATGTTATTAATTAATTTTAATATTTAATATCTAAATTAAAACAAAGATACATATATATATATATATATATAATGTTGTATATAATATAGTATAGAAATATAATAAAGAATAATAAAAACTAAAAAAAATAATTTAAATTAATAAAACACACATATATATGCTAAATATCTGTATATGTATAGTCTTTTAAAATATATATATATATATATATATAGGTGAAAGTTCAATTGCAAACCACCTTTTCATTGTGAACGTGAGGACAAACGAGAGCGCGCCACGTGGCAATTTGAAATTTTTTTGGCTTAGTCATTCAGACTGAATAACACTACTCGCACTCTGATGAATTCGGACCCGGGCGGGTCAGCCGCGGGTCATCCGCGGGTCAAGGCTTATTCAGTCTGAATAACGCTTTATTCAGTCTGAATAACGCTTTATTCAGACTGAATAAATCTTGACCCGCCGATTTCAATTGCCACGTGTCGCGCTCTGGGCTGTCCTCACGTTCACAACGAAAAAGTGGTTTGCAATTGAACCCGCCCCTATATATATATATATATATATATATATATTTTGGGAAGGTTCACCTGGACTTTGGCCAGACTACATCCTTGGCAATTTTTACCGAGAGCTAAAACATGCTCCCCTGGCATTAATACTCAGTGGCCCCTGGTTGCTCACCCCGGATTCGAACTTGGGTGGGTTTTTTCCCAACACCAAGCCTTAACCGGTAGGCTGCCCCATTGGGGTTGTCTTTTAAAAAATATTGTTAACATATAATAAAGAAATAACAAAAAACTAAAAAAAACCAATATATAAATTTTAAATTGTTTGAAATTTTAAGACACATATTTATAACTCTACAAACCACAAGGACTAAATATTTTAACTTATCAAAAAAAGAAATTTTTTGACATTTTAACTTTTTTTGTTAACAGAGTTGGAGACAGGGACGAAAACAGAAATAAATTAAAACCACAAGGATGAAAAAAAAAACAGCTTTTAAACCACAGGGTCGAAAATAGTTATAACCATCAAACCATAGGGACGAAAATCGTAGTTTACTCTTTTTTATATATAACTCGAGAGAAAAATAATAATTATGTGCAAAACTTAAGCCTTAAATCAACATTATTAAAACTAAAACCTTAAAGTAGGTAAATACTTAATCTCATTCTCGTACATGATATTCGAGTACGAATTTTTTGAAAATTGAAAATAATAGCGTGTAGAGATTCAACGGATTTAATCATGATTTTGTACTCTTAGTATCGTTTTTGTATGCTCTACATATTTGATATCAATGGTTATTCTTTTTTTTAGTACCAGATATTCGAGTGACTACAAAACAGAAGGGTTTTAGTGACGAAAAAATCCGTCGCTGATCCGTCGTTAAAAGGCCGAATCCGTCGTTCATCCGTCGCTGAAAGCTCCATGGGCGATACTTTCAGCTAAGGATTTGTATTAGCGACGGATCAACATTTAAGCGACGGATCAACATTTAAGCGACAGATCACCGAAGGATTTGTATTAGCAACGGATCAACGACAGATCTGGATTTACGACGGATTAGCGACAAACGTTATTAGACCACCCACAATCACGAACTCAGGCGATCTTATTTAGGTAAAGGAGAAAAAAGTTTTTTAAGAAAAAGAAAATTCATTTTGGGGGAACGATCTCCCACTAACTCAATCATGCAACAATCCAAGATTGTTGATTATTTTATTATATCTATGTGACAAGTGTCTGATTTTGATTGGGCTATTTTATATTTCTTAATAAAATCTTATTTAATTAAAAATTAGACTTTTATAGATAAATTAAAAAATAAAAAAATATACCAAAATTCATGGTTTTCAATTCCCTGCAAATAGAGACCAATATTGATATATTTTCATCATACAAAATTTTATCTTCATTTCAATCATTTTGTTATCTTGCTACTTTCTTTCAATTATAATTATGTTTCAAAATATATTTATAATTAAAAAATAATAATATGTATAAAAGTAAAAAATTATAATTTTTATAAAATAATATAATAGATGAGATTGAATTGTAGAAGATTGTGGTTGGAATGTAAAAAGTTTGAGATTGGATTGAGGTTGAATATTATGAGGTAGATGAAAGAGAAAATAATATTTTAATTTGAGATTGGATTGGTTGAGATTGTAGATGTGGGTAGTCTTAGCGACCGATTATCAGCGACCAATACTTTTTACGATGGATTAGTGACAGGTTTTATTTTAATTTCACTGTATTTTATTTACTTTCGTGACAGATTTTATGTCAAGAATCCATCACTACTTATTAAAAAATTAAAAGGATGCCTTGGAATACTGATTACCATGAGTGCCTCACCCAATTCCGTTGAGAGATTGAGCCTATATCGTTATATCTGTTTATTTCGTGAGGAATACCGACTTTGACCCAAGGTAGAACTTGTCATTTAAATGCTTGTCGAGACCACATAAGAGAAGTATTTATCACCATTGCACTGATAGAGGCCTTCGTTTCTAACCCTTTTAGCCTTCGTCAGATAACCTCATCATAAGGTTATTTGATTTGCCTAGCCTGTAATTGAAAAATTGTTCACCTTTTAACACTTTATCCCTTGAAACCATTTTGAGCTTTAGCCTTTTCATTTCATTACCCACTATACACTTTATCCTTGAGCTTAATTGTTTATCTATCTCTTGGCCGTAACTTAAATTTGAATCTTGAGATGTTTTGATCCAGTTTTCTTATCTGACAGTTTGTATGGGATTGAGATTTAAAAAGAGCCCAAAAGCAACATAGTTGCTGCTCTGAAAAAAAAAGAGAGAGAGAGAGAAAAAAAAAAGAGAAAAATATTTGAGAGTCAGAAAAGAAAAGAAATATCAAAAGAGTCGAGAATACAAAAAGAAAAGAAATGAGAGCTGAAAAGAGAGAAAAAGAATTTGTGCCCCAAATAAGCCATAGGCTTAGGCCAATTATAAGAAAATAGAGTATTCATCCCAAAAGTTTCACTGTTTGAAAGTCAGATTGCTTCATTGTTTGGATCATTACTGATTAAGTTTTCAAGTTTTTGTTGCAAAACCCTCAGTCACTTATATATATATCCTTTATCCTACCCTTAACCCTTAGCCTAACATTACAACCCTAAAGTCCTCTTGACGGTTGACAACTTCTCAGTGGTGGAGATTAGATTTTGTGACAAGCTTATGCATGCGGGAATTAGTCGAGTATTGGTGTGATCACTTTTATATACACTTTTACCCCCGAGAGATACACTTCATATGATGTGAGGGTAAAAGGTTGGCCTTGGTATCCGATTGCTTGATGAGTCTTGTTTGTGTGTTCAATTGTGTGAGTATACTCTGTTCTCTTTGATGATCTTGGGTGGAGATAATTTTGGAGTTATCTTTCTTATTTTTCAGTCTTTTGATTGAGGACAATCAAAGCTTAAGTGTGGGGATTTTGATAACACCAAAATTATACATGTTTTGGTTGCGCGTAATAGTATGACTTTACCCCATTTCTCACCCGTTTATGATCATTTCATGCACTAATTGAGCTTTTTATTGATTGTGAAGGATTTGGAGGCCGTTGAACGGAAAAGTACGGAAAAAGGCGAGAAAACGTGAAAAATGCACAAAGTCAACACAGAAGACACTTGGCGATCGCGAAGTCCCATATTTGGCGCCGCCAAGTTCGACTGAAGTGCAGATTAGGGTTTAATTAAGTGTTTGGCGTCGCCAAGTGAGAAGTTTGGCGATCGCCAGATGGTGCCTGGTCGTTTTTCTTTAAATATCAGCCTCCTCCTTCAGTTCCGGACATGAGTTTTGAAGTGCGATACACGAGGGGAATACAGAGGAACGAGAGTGAGAGTACGAAAGGTGCCGATACGCTGCGGAAGTCGATCTCTGATCATCTATCGTAGTACTGTCGGTATCATGTCGATGTCCACTTTTGTTTATGTTTTTGTTTTCAATATGAGTAAGTAGTCTATTAGTAGTGCTTGTCATGATAGATGAACCTTTGTGGATGATACTTTGCAATTAATGTTTATTGGTTTGTTTTTGATTAATTGAATGTCGTTTATGGTTCTTTCTTGATTATTGTTGTTGTGGCGATTTGAAATCACTTGGTTGGGTGTATTTGTTAGACCAAAAACAGATAGACTCCGAAAAGATAATCAACCTACCTTAGCCTGACTTGGACCATAGAGTTATGTTAAGGGGTTACTTTGACCAATAAGTGACCGATAGTAAAAGAGCCATTGCAATACTGATTGGGAAGGGTTTACCGATTCTGAATTGTGGACCAAACGATTTAGGATTGGAATTAGGAGGACCATATCCTAGTTCATAGCCATAAATTGCACATGTTAGGGTGTCCTAGACTTAAATTCTTACAATAGTCAAAACAACCAAACCTTCGATTTATTCATGTCATCCATATTGGGGATTCGTATTATCATGATAAGTACTGCTGTTTTTCCATTATTATAACCTTCAATTATTGTTTTAATCGCTTTCTTAGTTTACTTAGTTAATTGTCTTTTTCAGTATTCAAACCTTTTTCATACAAAACCCCCCTTTTTAGATTAATTAAACCAATTTAGGCTTTAGTCTACGATAACTTGACCGTTCCCAGTGGTAGATACGATACCTGGACTTTCCTACACTATATTACTCACGATCAGGTACGCTTGCCTGTATATGTGGTAAGACGGTGGCTAGGCATTAGAGGTTAAAACTTGTTACGCTTTTTTTATACGATAATTACCGCATCATATACATACTTAACAAATTGTTTTTTACAAACGTAACCAACCCCCACGATGGCTTGCTTGGTCTAGGTCCAGTATGACCAATCGGAGGACCGAGGATGAGGGGGCGAAGTCCAGTCCCACTGACGGTTCGATCACAACCAAACAACATCGAGACAGGATGGTAACTAGACGTTTTCTTTTCTAAATGTGTAATGAGACCGATTTTTGTATTTGTTACTAACAAGTTAATTAATTTTTTCTGTTGTAGAAAATTGATTAGGGTCGTGAACCCACTTCCCTTGAGTTGTTTGACTGAACTCACTGATCGAACCACAAGTATACGCCAAGTGCGACGGACCCGTCTGATGATGATCCTGTCTACGTTTACTGTAACGCCCCATTTCCTAAAACCAGATATTTAACTTGTTCCGTTAAAACTTAGTTAAGCTTTGGTGTCGATTATGTAAATTTCAGGTTGAAGGGTTAGATTGTTATTGTTGAAAGATAAGGGTTGGACCCAAGTATATAAGGGGCTTGAAAGCCCTAGACTCCTTTTGTTTGGTCAGTTTACGAAATTGAGAGAGAAAGGGGAAGCTTTTGGGCGATTGTGGAACATTTGAAAGGGAAGAGATCATCTTTCGGGTTCAACCAAGTGTTAGCCTTCATTTGTTGGTATAGTGATCGAAGGTAAGCATTTTGTTCATGTATTTTAAGTGTCAAGTTCAAGTCCTTGTTCAAGGGTTAGGGTTTGAGTTTGTGTTGATGAAATTGGTGATCTTTGGATCACCAATTGTTGTTGTTTTGATGTTATTAAGATGCCAAATCATGAGGTTATGTTAAGGGATCAAAAGGCATGTTTACTTGAGTAGTTGTGGTGCAAAAATCGATGGCAAATATGAGGTTTTCGGCTTTGGGATGAAATTCCGTCGAAAATCGATTTTAGGGTTCTGCTGATGCCTCGTGCCGCCTGTTGGCAATCGTAGGCGATTAACGCGCAGTGGAAAAACAAAAAACGATTCCTAATCACGGATCCATCTTAAACCTTGCAGATACAAAACTAGGGTGTTTAGTAGGTTTACCTTTTCCACGATAAAACCTCCGGAATGCGAATTGGGAGTACACCGCTACTGACACCACCGTGAGACTGGCTGCTAGACCGCCGTGGATTGACCGGAAAAACGAACTCCCGTTATGTGTGTGTGTGGCCGGCGGCAATCGAGAGAGAGAGAGAGAGAGAGAGAGAGGAGAGGGTGAGGGTTTTCTTGGTGATCAAGCAACTGATTAATCAGATTGTTTTTCAACTGCATCAAGCCTTTATTTATAGAAGTAAATAAGGCAGTGTTTATTAGAAAAACTTAACCCAAATATAACTCTCTAAATAATTATATTTAATTAACAAACTGTTAATTAATAATTATATTTATTTTAATAAATAATAAATAACCGATTTATTATTTATTCTTTCTCTCCTTTTAATAATTAAACTTAATTAATTATTTTTCGCACATATAATCCAAATGATCTCGAATCGGTGTGTAGCAGTGTGACCCACTAATGTCTTATAACATTGGACACGGTAATCCCTGTTACTGTCTTGCACATAATCCTAACAGACTTCCACTTGTGCCAGACATGTAACTGTACTGTTACCATTAACCTAAGGAGGTCCCTAGCCAGACACTTAGGTTAACCAGGTTATAAGATGGTGCGGTAATTATTGTATATAAAAAGCGAAACAAGTTTTAACCTCTAATGCCTAGCCACTGTCTTACCACATTCACAGGCAAGCGTACCTGATGGTGAGTAATATAGTGTAGGAAAGTCCAGGTATCGTATCTACCACTGGGAACGATCAAGTTTACGTAGACTATTAATCTTGACTAGTTTAATTAACCTAAAGCTTTGGGGGGTTTTTATGAAAAAGGTTTAATTAAATAAAAAGACAACTGAATTAACTAAGACAGTAAGAAAGCAAATAAAAGATGGATTAAAACTATAAGAATAAAAACAGTAGTACTTATCATGGTATAGTGATTCCCCAAGTGGATGATTTAAACAGGCCAAATGTTTGGTTGTTTTGGTTATTGTAGGAATTTAAGTCTGGGACACCCTAGCATGTGATTATTATGGCTGTCAACTAGGTTTTTGGTCCTCCTAGTCCTAATACATAGACTGTTTGTCAAGCAATCTAGTACCAGTCACCCAATCCTATCTCTATTGCACGGTATTCTACTACTTGGTCGCTCTCGGTCCGAGTAACCACCTAACACAACTCTCCGGGTTACGAAGGGAAGGTCAAGAAAGGTTGATTAACCTATCGGAGTCTATCTATCTTGGTCCAACAGATACGCCCAACCAACGAGTTCAAATAACCAAACAATATGAATCAGATCGGAACCATAACATACATTCAATGAACCAAAAACAAACCAATAAACATTAAATCATAAAATCATCATCCACAAGGTTCATCAACCACAATAAGTACCACTACTAAAAACTACTCACTAAACATAATAAAAACAGAAAATACGAGAGTAGAAACAGACATTATACCGACAGTACAACGACGGATGATCGAGAATCGAACCCCGCAGCGTATCAGCACAATAATCCTCTCTTCCTCTAACACTAAAGAGCTCAGAACTACACACAAATTTGACTCTCTGAAAACTGAAGGAGGAGGCCTGTATTTAAAAGGAGAGACTCGGAGCCCATTTCGCGATCGCCAAACGGCATCCTCGCGGCGCGAAACACTTAGGTCAAACCCTGGATTTCAACTTTGACGAACTTGGCGGCGCCAGACTTGAAACTTCACGAACGCTAAATGGCTACTAGATTGAGTTTGTGCAATTTTCACGTTTTCTCGCCTTTTTCCGTACTTTTCCGTTCCACGGCCTCCAAAACCTATAAAAGTAAGAATAAGTCCCAAGTGTGAGTAAATAGACCAGAAATGGGTGAGAAATGGGGCGAATTCATTCAATTAAGCATAACCAAAACATGTATAATTTTGGTGTTATCATAAGATCTCTTATATCCAGAGATACAATTCACTCTTGAATTTGTACACAGGTTCATTCCTTTTGCACACGATATTTCTAAAGTGAGTTTGAGACATGGAGTGGAGGATTCATTTCTCGAATTCAAGTATTTTTTGATCCTGATTTCGATTGCCTGCAGTAACGGATATTACTAAATAACACCTGTTATTCTATCCGAGCATGGACACGCGTTTTCTGCCAATCTTAATCGTCAAGGGGCCCGGAAATATCTCTCTTCTGAAAAGAGGTGCAAATCCCTTCTTGACTACTTGCATTTGGATCCATGGCTTCCGCTGCATCTAGTCACGTCCCGTATGGCCGCCCTGTTACAGTGCAGCGTTAGAACGCGCTAAGAGTACAGTAGTCCTCATGTTCCCAAACCAAATATCTCAGGTCTAAGGACAACCTATCATCAAGTCGATGCTTATGACTAGGGCTCCATGAAGCAGACTTGAAACTGGTCACTTCCAATACTCAAACACTCTGATGAGTATCTATAAATGTTTGGTCACATCACTTGTGCTTTTATTCTTTACTTTGAATAAATCATCAAACATTTATAATAGCATTAATCTCCCTATTGAAATTCCCATTCCAATAAGTAGCCACGAAAATTTAGATTTGTGCAAAAACTTTGCACAAATCATGGATACATTTAAATATGCGAAAAATAGTTAATTTTAAAACAATCATGAATTAAAACCTCCATTATTTTTATCACACTGTGAAATAAAACTTTACATGATTTATTGTTTAAAATTAAACTATAGTAATAATTAATAAACTAAAACTAGCTACTGGCGTCCAGGTACTGCATCCCAATGGAACATGCATGAGCCTCATGCTTCACCCTTGCTAGCGGCTTTGTTAGCGGATCTGCTACATTGTCGTTTGTCGGAATCTTGCATATTCTTACATCTCCTCTTCCAATGATCTCTCGGATGAGGTGATACTTTCTGAGCACATGTCTTGACTTGTGATGCTCTCTGGGTTCCTTTGCTTGTGCCACGGCTCCAGAGATGTCACATAATATATCAATCGGTCTTGAGATACTGGCAATCACTCTAAGATTCGATAGAAAATTCCTCAGCCAGACAACTTCCTTTGCTGCATCAGATGCTGCAATGTACTCTGCCTCTGTAGTTGAATCTGCAATCGTATCCTGCTTCGAGCTCTTCCATGAGATCGCGCCTCCATTTAGAGTAAATACGTACCCAGACTGTGATCTAAAATCATCTCTGTCGGTCTGGAAACTAGCATCAGAATATCCGGTGATACTAATTTCATCCTCAGATCCTCCAAAGACCAAGAACATGTCTTTCATTCTTCTCAGGTACTTGAGAATGTTCTTGACAGCCACCCAATGAGGTTCTTCTGGATTCTGTTGATATCTGCTCGTAACACTTACTGAGTAAGCAACATCGGGCCTAGTACATAACATGGCATACATAATTGATCCAATTGCTGAAGCATATGGAACCGATTTCATTTTGTCCTAATCTTGACTAGAAACAGGACACTGTGTTTAACTTAACACTATGCCATGTTGCATCAGGATAAATCCTTTCTTGGATTCATCCATCCTGAATTTCTTCAAGATTTTGTCAATGTATGTACTTTGACTGAGTCCGATAAGCCGCTTAGATCTATTTCTGTAGATCTTTATACCAAGTATATAAGCGGCTTCTCCAAGGTCTTTCATCTGGAAACATTTGCTTAACCAACTCTTTACACTCTGCAAGGTTGGTACATCGTTTCCTATTAGTAGAATATCGTCTACATATAAGACCAAGAAGGTACAATGCTCCCACTGAACTTAGTGTAAACACATGGCTCGAACTCACTTTTTGCGAAACCAAACTCTTTGATAAGCTCATCAAAATGTAAGTTCCAGCTTCGAGATGCTTGCTTTAACCCATAAATGGATTTTAGCAGTTTACACACTTTATTAGGATTCTTAGGATCTTCAAATCCTTCCGGTTGTTCCATATAGACGTCTTATGTTAACTTTTTGTTCAGAAAGGCTGTCTTGATGTCCATTTGCCAGATCTCGTAATTAAAATACGCTGAAATGGCCATTAGAATACTAATTGACTTTAACATGGCTACTGTCGAAAAGGTTTCATCATAGTCGATACCATGAGTTTGCGTGAATGCTTTTGCGACCAGTCTAGCTTTAAAAGTGTCCACATTCCCGTCCATGTCAGTTTTCTCCTTGAAAACCCATTTACGTCCAACAGCCCTACAGTGCTGGGGTAAATCAGTCAACTCCCATACTTGGTTATGGTACATGGACTGCATCTCTACCTGCATGGCTTCTTGCCATTGTTCAGACTCACTGCCTGACACACCTTCTCCATAGGATGTCGGTCCATTCAAGTCTTCACCATCCTGAGAGACTAGAAATCCAAGATACCTATCTGGTTCTTGCCTTACCCTAGTGGATCTACGAAGGTCTTGTGTTTGCACTTCCTCAATCGGCTGTGTTTGAGGTTCAACATTTTCATGTTGAATTTCTGGCTCAATAGTCGGTGTAGTGTTATCTTCGTCTACTATCTGTAGATCTACAACCTTTCTGGTGTTCCCGGAACTGAGAAACCTTTCTTCCAGAAATTTTCCATTTCGAGCCACAAAAACTTTGTTCTCTTCAGGGTTGTTCTCTGGAAACATTTGCTTAACCAACTCTTTACACTCTGCAAGGTTGGTACATCGTTTCCTATTAGTATAATATCGTCTACATATAAGACCAAGAAGGTACAATGCTCCCACTGAACTTAGTGTAAGCACATGGCTCGAACTCACTTTTTGCGAAACCAAACTCTTTGATAAGCTCATCAAAATGTAAGTTCCAGCTTCGAGATGCTTGCTTTAACCCATAAATGGATTTTAGCAGTTTACACACTTTATTAGGATTCTTAGGATCTTCAAATCCTTCCGGTTGTTCCATATAGACGTCTTATGTTAACTTTTTGTTCAGAAAGGCTGTCTTGATGTCCATTTGCCAGATCTCGTAATTAAAATACGCTGAAATGGCCATTAGAATACTAATTGACTTTAACATGGCTACTGGCGAAAAGGTTTCATCATAGTCGATACCATGAGTTTGCGTGAATGCTTTTGCGACCAGTCTAGCCTTAAAAGTGTGCACATTCCCGTCCATGTCAGTTTTCTCCTTGAAAACCCATTTACGTCCAACAGCCCTACAGTGCTGGGGTAAATCAGTCAACTCCCATACTTGGTTATGGTACATGGACTGCATCTCTACCTTCATGGCTTCTTGCCATTGTTCAGACTCACTGCCTGACACAGCTTCTCCATAGGATGTCGGTTCATTCAAGTCTTCACCATCCTGAGAGACTAGAAATCCAAGATACCTATCTGGTTCTTGCCTTACCCTAGTGGATCTGCGAAGGTCTTGTGTTTGCACTTCCTCAATCGGCTGTGTTTGAGGTTCAACATTTTCATGTTGAATTTCTGGCTCAACAGTCGGTGTAGTGTTATCTTCGTCTACTATCTGTAGATCTACAACCTTTCTGGTGTTCCCGGAACTGAGAAACCTTTCTTCCAGAAATTTTCCATTTCGAGCCACAAAAACTTTGTTCTCTTCAGGGTTGTAGAAGTAATATCCGACGGTGGTCTTGGGATACCCCACAAAAAAACACTTATCAGATTTGGGTTTGAGTTTTTCTGAGGTAGGTCATTTGACGTAAACCTCACAACCTCAAATTTTTAGAAAAGACATTTTGGGTTTCTTACCCTTCCACAACTCGTATGTTGTCTTTTCTACCGACTTGGTTGGCTCTCTGTTCAGTATATGTGCTGCTGTTTCGAGCGCGTGTCCCCAGAATGATACTGGTAGTGTAGAGCGACACATCATCGATCGTACCATGTCTAGCAATGTACGATTCCTCCTTTCTTACACACCATTCATCTGAGGTGTATACGGAGGTGTGAGTTGTGATACAATCCTAGATTCCATTAGATGATTGCCAAACTCTTGGCTAAGATATTCGCCTCCGCGATCTGACCGTAAAAACTTGATTTTCTGCCAAGTTGATTCTGTACTTCATTATGATATTCTCTGAATTTCTCAAAGCTCTCAGATTTATGTCTCATCAGGTAGACATAACCATATCTACTGAAATCGTCAGTAAAGGTAATGAAGTACCGGTATCCTCCTCTTGCCTCATGACTAAATGGTCCACACACATCTGTGTGAATTATTTCTAACAAGTCAGTGGCCCTTTCATTATCCTTGTTGAAAGGTTGCTTTGTCATCTTGCCAGATAAACAGGATTCGCAGTTGTCAAAAGGTTTAAAATCAAAAGTTCCAAGAAAACCTCCTTTTAGGAGTAGTTCAATGCGTTTCTTGTTGATGTGGCCTTGACGACAATGCCAGAGGTAAGTCTGATCCTCAATATCTTTGGATCGTTTACTTATATGATAGATTTCTCTATTATCATCTAGCAGATTTACTGTATATAGACCATTCACAGGTGTAGCTTTAAAATAGAAAACATTATTCTAAAGCATTTTATAATCATATTTTTAATAAAAACCTTGGTCTACCAATAAATCAAAAGACATAACATTCTTAATCATCTTTAGAACATAATAACAATATTCTAGTTCCAAAACTAGACCCGAGGGTAAACTAAGACTATAAGATCCTACTGCTTCAGCTATAAGCGGTGTGCCTTCGCCAACTTGTAGGTTCGAACGGTCCTTCCTCAAAGTCTCTCTTCTAGTGAATCCCTGAAAATGATTACAAATGTGGTTACCACTGCCTGTATCAATTACCCATGATTCATAAGAAGTGATTAAGCAATCTATCATAAAGATACCTGGAGCATCGGGTAAACCGATCTCTATCTGGTCGATATTTATCGAGTGCTCGCAAATATCCTGGCTACCACATTCTGGGCAACTCAGATCTCCCAGCTCATCAATCCAATCACTGTCCATGAGTTCAGCAGGGGCTAGCTTCGGCTCTAAACTGGCCAAAATATCCTCATGTACTTTTGCGACGTTGATCTTTGGTTCTTTCTGTTGGGTTTTACGGGATCCCTCGCATCAAACTGACACGAGGATCATTGTGGATCCCAATAATTAAATTGATTGAGAAACCTTACAAACCTAATGACCAATCTGATCAAAGATTTATAAAATTGAATACATACAGATTCGATTATGTGCGGAAGCGATTTGAAAACAAAACCCTAAAATTCCAAAGATCTTTCGTTTCATTAGTTTAACAAGATTAGGAGTGTTACCTATAATGCTTGAGATTAAGTCCACCAGTGAACGACCGTACGAATATTCCTCTAGCAGAATCGAAACCCGAATCAACCGAAAAATTGAACTGATTAGAGAGAGAGGGTTGGCGCCGGTTTTTGGAGAGAGGGAGAGAAAGAGTTTTCTGGAAACTGATTAAGGAGTCAAGTGATTTTTCTAAAGCCTATAAGGCTTATTTATATGGAAAAGAATACAGTTTCCAATGGAAACTTTCCATACAACACTGTTTCCTTAATTATCTAATCCTTTTCTTTTTCCTTGAGAAAAGAATGTTCTAGATAATTATCTTTAATTAATTAGTCATCCTATTATATATTTATTTACCTAATAAATATATAATTCACATAATTAATTAATAGCCCTTAAACTTTTGGATTTCTGACTGAAATTACCCAACTGATTTATAATTAACTATTATAAATCCAATCTCTCCATTTATGGGTTTATTTAACTTATTCGATTTATAGGTCCTCACAGGTGTGGCCCTCAAGTGTCTTGTAACATTGGATGTGTAATCACTGGTTTGTCAACTTCTGCACACAATTACTAACAGACTCCCACTTGTGCAAGTTGGCAATACCGTCTTGATCATACGGACCTAAGGAGTCCCCTAGACAGGCACTTAGGCTAACCAGGTTACAAGAACTCTTATACCCAGATAGGTGATATAAACATTTCCATAAGGAAATAACATTTATGAAACAACTGTTCATAAATTGGGCATATCTTGGCTTTTCCCTTTGCAACACGATATTTCATCTATGAGTATGAGTCTGGATTAAGTTAACTCTAAATACTCAAGATTCTTTTTCTCGACTATCCGACCTCTACTGATAGGTAAACGACAAATAACCAATCATTTCGTTTGGGCATGACCATGCACTTCATCAGTATATTCAGTCAGTCAAGGGGCCCAGAAATATCTCTCTTCAGAGAAGAGGTGCAAATCCCATCTTGCATATCTATATTTAACACCACGGCTTCCGCTGAATCTAGTTACGTCCTTTATAGCCACCCTGTTACGGCGTAGCGGTTGAACGCACTAAGTATCCAGCAGTCCTCATGACATCAAACTAGATATCTCAGGTGATAAGGACAACCACTGTGAGATTTTACTTATGAAAAAATCCAAGAAGTAATCTCAACTGCGGATCACGTCCGATACTCGCTACTCTATCGAATATCTATGCAGCTTTTGGTCTACAACAATTGTAGCTGTTATTCAACCACTGATCATAACTACCCAAGAGCTCACAATGACTTTAACTCCCTATCGGGTTCCCACCACAATAAGTTGTCACGGACAGTTTTTGAATGAAAAACTGAAAGCTAGTCTCATTCCTGGATTATAAAACATGCAAAATATAATAATAACAAAATTAATAACATCTCTTAATTACCTTTTACTGTGTATATTCAACGTTTGTTAAATACTGGTCTAAATGAAGTATCACCTAACTTCAGTTTAAACCCTTTGATTAATGTTTACCGTTTAATCAAAGTGATAACCAAAAATATTACAAGTCTAATACCTACTGATATTTTATACTTGTTTCAGCTAATTTTTGTTTTGCAAACACCATAAAACAAAATTTAGACTTTATTTTACCATATTCCCTGAACTTGGAGATCTGGACTAACTCCGAGTTTCCCTGAATATGTAAAACTGCAACCTTCCTTAGTTGCTGTGTAGATGAATGATTTCTATCTGAAATCAGATTTTATTTACCACACTGGTAAATTCTTAGAAATCTTATTTTAGTGTTTCATAACACTTCCTAAAGATAATTAATATCCTTATTAATTTCTCCAACATAACTATTGATTACTTGTTTCAAAATCATGAAACTATACTCTATCTCTTTTTAACTAAAAGGTAGGTTTTAGATCTCATGAATTTATATCCTAACTGGATTATAATTCCGAAATATATTTAATCAATAATTAACACATATATCTTTTATTCTTTATCTCAAATCTGGATATAGAATAAACTTGGACTCCCACTAACCTCTATGAAAACTAATTATTACTCAGAAATTAACTATTGACTTTAGTCAAAACTTGACTATTTAGTCAATTCTATTTTAAGTAATAAAACACTAGAATTTTAGTACTTTTATAAAACTTAACTGGGCTTTTAATCAAGTCCTAATCCCAAAACTTTGGAATTATTTTCTAGTTTTATATACACTGATATTATCAGTGGTCTCTGAGATAATATCCTAAATTCTTAAAACCACATGAGTAATTTACTTTTATAACCTATTACTCATGATTGTTTTATTTAAAAACACATTCCTATAACTATAGTACTTCGTGTGTTTTTGACAGTTTTCATATATGATATTATTATCAAGGTAGTAGTGTTAGTGGAATCATCAGCATCTAGGATCTAAACTTGAATCAAGGCAAAAGTTGATTTTATCAGATAACATTCACAACGGATATTTCAAGACAATAACTTTAAATCTTTAAAATCATAAACATTTCCAAAACAATGTAATTATAAGAAATACGTAATTGTTTGAAATCTAGAAATGAAATGTCTTGACAATAATCTGATAAAATAACTTTGTGCTTCAGATCCTCGCAATCTTGGGCATTCACTTCTGATTACCTGCAATAAGCATTTGCACTAGGTATCAGTATACTTGTACATCACACAAGTAAAAGGTGACAAACTAAGCAATCATAAATATCTGAGGTTTACATACCTGTTTCATGACGCTTTGGGCAGTTTTGCCTCCAATGACCAACCTCATTGCATGTGAAACAACGATTTTCGGTCCTTGCTTTGTGTGGCTTAACCTTCTTGCCCTTGCCTTTGATGTTTTCACGAACCTTGGGTGCACTCTGGATGGCTTGAACTGGACCCTTTCCTTTGTTGGTGCTTCCATGCCCATGCTTCTTCTTTACTCCTCCATCTCTCATCATCAGTACATCTTTTGTCTTGTTCTTGGCCCCCATATTCAACTCAGCAGTCTTAAGCATGGAGTGCAGTTCAGCTATTGTTTTCTCCATGTTGTTCATGTTATAGTTAATCACAAAAGGTTTGTAATCTTCTGAGAGTGAGTTGAGTATTGTGTCCGTTGCTAGCTGCAATGGAACTGGGTAACCGAGTCTTTCTAGGTGATCCATGTGCCGTTTCATTTTCATGACGTGGTCACTTACTGAGGTCCCTTTGATCATCTTGCACTCGTTAAATGCCTTCGTGGCATCATAGCGTTCTGTGCGAGCTTGCGTTTGGAACATGTCCCTCAACTGGCAGATCATGTCATAGGCATTCGTGTTCATGAGCCCTGTTTGGAGATCTGGGCTTGTTGTCGCAAGCATAAGACAACCAACGTCCAGCAAATCATCTGAATGCTTCTTGTGAGCATTTCTGGCAGCAGCCGGGGCATTTGCTGGAGGGGCCTCCCCTAGAGGATCTTCAAGGACATACCATTTCCTTTCGTGTCTGAGTACAATCATTAGATTGCGCTCCCAGTCAAGGAAATTAGGGCCGGTGAGTTTATCTTTCTCGAGGATGGATCGGAGGGAAAGATTGTTCGTGTTGGAAACTGTGCTTACCATCTACACATTAAGAACTTTGGTTTTTAGCAACTGTAAATAGACTAATTTCCAATAAATATCAATAAACCTTTAAATGATCAATTTATTGGACTAGGATCCTTATTTAATACGTCCTGATGTGCGGTGTGCTCACGCTCCACCAGGTCCACGTATTATTTCGGTAGGTAAGGACTTTTACCAATCCTATCTAACTGACATGACTCCTAGATCTTTTCGGGACAACGGTAATTATCCGTACATGTTTTAGTCTCTCTAAGTGCATTTTGTCCCGGTACCTCCCGGTGAACTTAACAGAACCAAAATAGATCTCACCATTTTGGGACATGGACACTTTACCCTGGCCGGTACCACCCGGAAATAATACGCAGAGTCATGTAATCCCCTCCCAGCTTCGGTTTGAACGCGGACGTTTAAGGTGTGATCACTTAAAACACCCGTGTACCTTACGCCGGAGGTGCCCCCAGATGGGTTGCACTACTGATCTATGATTTTCGGGGTTTTTAATTAATTTTTGAAAAACCTTTTTATGTCCAGTGATTTGAAAGATTATAACTTTGGAAAAACTGATTGTTTTAAAGGGAACTGATGTTGAAACTAACTGTTTCAAACATACGTTGTTTTAAAACTAACTGTTTTAAAAGATTTTCTTGCTTAATTAAAACTAGCTGTTTTGATAGCATGCTAGTTGACTGAAACTAACTGTTTTTGTCAACTTGCCTTTAAACAATCTATTTTCAATTCACAGGTTTTAAATAAAATCTACCGTCTTTAAAAGGTTTAGAAAAATTAGTGATTTTGTTTTTTAAAACCTATTCATTCTCGTGATTATTTAAAACAATTTTAAAATTCTCTCCTATTTTAAAACATGTTTGATAAATATACAAATATTAAATATAACGAGAAAATAAACAACCATGCAGTTAACTATAACAACCACGCAGTTTAAAATGACTAATTATAGGTTTGCCAACCTTATTCCTAAGGACCAATAATGACCTATTTTATCTAAAGGATTTCTAAGACCTTGCGTAGCTCCCACTGGCTTCGGTATCTTCGTCAGAACTCCAGGAAAGGAAAGACTTAGTTTTTCTCGTGTGGTTCCCACTGGCTTCGGCATTTACGATGGAACTCCAAAAATAAAATAATTATCCTATGGTCATTATTACAAAAAGGGGTTGTAAATGGCACGCAGGCCTCCCTAGAAAATATCCAAAGGATCTAAGTTGGCAAGCTCTATAATAGATATATACACAAACAGATATATATATATATATATATATATATATATATATTCAAGCAACGGCGCATTTAAATATAGAGCATAAAATAAAGCGATAACCGAACCTAGATCCGTTAAAAATTATCTTGTCTCAAAAACCTGGTTTTAACTGATTTATAAAACAAACAGTTTTATAAATCTAAATTTAATATTTTAATCTGAAATTTTTTTTTTTGTATAAAGATTTATAAACGATAAATCAGTTTTTAAAAAAAATTTCTTTAACTTTATCCAAAAACGTATCAAGCCAGATTAATCGATCAAACTGATCGGTAAACTAAATATCGGACCTTGAACTGTGTCGTGATTTGACCAACTGGTCAAAAACACGGCAGAAAACCTATTTGTCTAAACGGGTCAAAATAACTGGTTTGATAAAACGTAATTTAACCCAAAAAATTTTAAAATAGACCAAAAACAATAAATCCCTTTTGGGCCATAATCTTGGTCCAAAAACTGGGCTTTGGGCCCAATACCAAAACTGGCAATTTCGGGCCTGACAGGGTTTTGAGAATTGATCGAAAAACAACCGCGGGTCAAAAAACCTAGCCTATTGTCTGGTTTGAACTAAATGGTCCGCACTTCTCACCAATACTGCTCGGTAACATTAGTAGCAAACGGCGGCTAACATTCCCGTCACTGCAGTTCGCGGTGCGAACCAGTGCTCGCCTACACTGCTGCTCGCGGCGCGACAGCCACAACTATCGCCACCGCTCGCGGCGCGAGTCATCATCATTGTCCTCACCACTTGCAGCGGTGGTGGTTTCGATTTCCATAAGAACAATGCCGTACACCACCGCCACCAAGGTGGCATCTGGTGGTTGTGGTTTCAAACGAATCGATCATCGCCACCTCTTGGCGCGGCCGTGAGGCAGCCAGCGGTGGTTGGTTTTATAGCGGCGGTGACCAACGCCACCCACAGGCGGTCATCGACCACCGCCATTGCCGCTGCCGATTGAGAACAACAATACCGCTACCGCAACCACCACGTATGGTGCGGCCTGTGACGCAATTGCCTATCGCCGCCACTACTTGCGGTTGCCGGCAAACAACGAAACCAAACATCACCACCGCCAACAGCGGTGAACGCAACCAGCGCCACCACCGATCTGTGGTGAGCTCGCCGTCGCCATCCGACGATAGCAGCAACGGCGATGTTGCCACCATCGTCGGCGACTGCTTTGATTTCCGGCATCAATCACCGTTGTGATTGGCGATCTCCACAACCGACGCCGCCACCATCAATCTGTGGTGCAGTCGGTCGAAGGACGGCAGCCGAACGCCGCCACAGCTAGGCGCGATGCGGCCGGTGTTCGAATAAAACCAGCACCACCGCCGTGAATACCGCCATCCACCACCGCATCGGCGGTTTCTGGTGGTTGCGGTGTTCGAACCGATCTCGGCTCGTGGTGTGGCTCGGCCACAGTCGAGCGACGTTTCAGCCACGGCCACCACCATTCACCACCACCGTACTGTGGTGTGGCTTGGTGGTTAACAGCTGGTGCCGCCACCACGAACCGTGGTGCGGACGATGGTTGATCTATCTTGGTCTGGCGGTCGACCGGCCAACTACCGTCGTGCCACCGCCGTTTTGTGAAGTTAGGGTTTTTCAATAAAACTAAAATCAATGTTTGTGATAAAAATCAAATATTTAATAAAACTTGAAACTTTTAACGGATCTAATTAGACAGTTAAACAAATTAAAACGGACGAAAAACACTGTGGCTCTGATACCACTGTTGGGTTTTTACAGGATCCCTCGCATCAAACTGACACGAGGATCATTGTGGATCTCAATAATTAAATTGATTGAGAAACCTTACAAACCTAATGACCAATCTGATCAAAGATTTATAAAATCGAATACATACAGATTCGATTATGTGCGGAAGCGATTTGGAAACAAAACCCTAAAATTCCACAGATCTTTCGTTTCATTAGTTTAACAACATTAAGAGTGTTACCTGGAATGCTTGAGATTAAGTCCAACAGTGAACGACCATACGAATCAACCGAAAAACCGAACTGATTAGAGAGAGAGAGGGTTGGCGCCGGTTTTTGGAGAGAGGGAGAGAGAGAGTTTTCTGGAAACTGATTAAGGAGCCAAGTGATTTTTCTAAAGCCTATAAGGCTTATTTATATGGAAAAGAATACAGTTTCCATACAACACTGTTTCCTTAATTATCTAATCCTTTTCTTTTTCCTTAAGAAAAGAATGTTCTAGATAATTATCTTTAATTAATTAGTCATCCTATTATATATTTATTTACCTGATAAATATATAATTCACATAATTAATTAATAACCCTTAAACTTTTGGATTTCTGACTGAAATTACCCAACTGATTTATAATTAACTATTATAAATCTAATCTTCCATTTATGGGTTTATTTAACTTATTCGATTTATAGGTCCTCACAGGTGTGACCCTCAAGTGTCTTGTAACATTGGATGTGTAATCACTGGTTTGTCAACTTCTGCACACAATTACTAACACTTTCATATAGGCACTAGCTGTGTCACATATCTCCTTCGGGAGTGAGTACCACATCAGATACACTAACTCTTCCTGAGTCATCTTGTATCCCAAACGCGTCAAACATTTAAAGAGCCTTCTCATTTCGATAAGATGATCTTTAATTGATTGGTCCTTTCTTAGCTTCAGTGAAAGTATTTCTTTCATGATTAGAAGCTTACCTGTGTGCTTATAGAAACCTAACTGGTTTTCCATATTTTTCACGACCTCGTGGCAGGATTTAACTCTCAGATCTCCCGCAAACTTGGGTGATATAGAGAAAATCAGAATTGACATCACATCCGATTTATCCTCCAGATATTTAAAATACTGAGTAAATTCCTTTTCAGGAGAATTACTCTTAGGTCATGAAACAGGTTTATCTAAAAGGTATAACTTACCCTGTGCACGCAAGATATTATTAAGGTGCATTTTCCAAACTGGAAAATTTTGACCTGTAAGCTTCCATTTATTATTGATGAGACGGAGTGACTCCTCAGGGATATAAAACGGAATTACAGAATTCGACATCTACAATAAAGAATAAAATTCAGTTTAGTTTATAATTATAAAAACTTCTAATAAATTATTACCCTCAAAATAAATTTATTAGACTAGAACCCATATTTCACATGTGTCGGCAAGCGGTGTGCTCACACAAGCCGACTCATGCTATTTCTGGTAGGTAAAACTTATACTAATCGCATTTAAAACGAAAAACAAGACTTCTAGAACATCGGGACATCATATATAATCTGTGCATATTTAGTCCCTCTAGTGCACTTTGGCCCGGTACCACCCGGTGAATAAATAATTACCAAAACAGATCGCACCACCCGGGACCTGGACGTACTCTGGCCGGTACCACACGGAGATAATTCGCAGAGTCCTTTCCTCTCCCAGTTTCGGTTTAAACGTGGGCGCTCAAGGTGTGCTCCAAAGCGGAGGTTCCCCAAAGCGGGTTGCACTACTGATCTATGATTTTCATAAGGGTTTTAAAATGCCAGTTTCTATAAAAACTGGATCCAAACACAAACTGTATTTGTATCCATTTTATTTTTAAAAACATTCAATTTTTAAACGGTTTATATTTAATTACTACTACGCAATTCAAACAACCACACAATTTAAATATAAACATGTCATAGTCGTAACCCTTAAACCAATGTCGTTTTGTGAGCCAACACAAAGACGACGGTCTTATTCCTAAGTGACAACAACACACAAGGCATGAACTTCTTGGCGCTCCCACTGGCTCCAAGCTCCATGGTTGTCCTTCAGGCTCCGTCTTCAGTTTTCGATTCTTCGGCATTTGAGTTTTCGTCATTTAATTTAAATTTATTACAGAAACCAAAAAAACGGATTGTAAATGGCACGCAGGCCTCCCGTACCCAAAAACCGAATAAATAAATAAAACTAAAAACACAACCACTGGTCAAAGGGGTTTGACTATGACATAAACAATAATAAAATTAGCTAGCTTTTAATTAATTCAACGAAATTAATAAAATTAATTTTATTCCTAGGGTTTTAAACCTATCTGGTTTAAACCCTCGCAAATCGAAACTTATCACGAAAGAAACGTAAATCCTATCCAATGTCACCTAACGCATATGGCAACAGCTAACTGCAATCACCACCGTATTGGTTGGTAACCAGAAACGCAACAACCACCACCACCAGTCGCCTGCTCGCGGCGCGAGTTGGTGGTTTTAGTCACCGGCGACAGCAGCAGTATAACCGCCACCGCCGCCGCCATGGCTTTGTTCGATCGAGATCGGCAGCAGCCGACGCCCCTTTGCGGCGGCAATCGACCACCGCCACTTCCACAGTCGCCATCGCCGTCGACGACAACGATGAAATCAACCACCATCGTCGCCGCCGGTGGGAACGCGACGACAACAACAGCAAGTGCCGCCATCGCCGCCGCTTCCCGGCGAAAACAAACCAGCGCCACCACCGCACCAGCGGCGACAGCAGCGGCGAAATGCCACCACCCTCGCCGTGGTCGGCGATCGAAACAAAACCTACACCACCGCTATCGACGACGGCAGCAATAGCCACCGCCGCCGATCGGCGTGGTTTGACAGTCAACAATCGATCGCCACCACCACAAACGGTGGTGTGGCTTTCGATTTCGTGTTCTTCGCTTCCAGCCGTTGCCGGTGCGAACCCGCAACCGACGCCGCCACCACAATCGGTGGTGCGGCAGCCGATTACGACCACAACCATCACCGCAACCACAATCGGTGGTGCGGGTGGTGATTTGAACATGAGGACAGTCGATGTCGTAACCACCGTGCTGTGGTGCGGCCGGCTCTGGTTTCCGGTTGACGATGGCCGGAGATCCGCCTGTCGGTCCGGTCGGCAAACTGCCGCCGTTCCACCGCCGATCGTCGTATTCGATATGTTTACGGAAAAATTCGATTTTTAAAACAATACAGATAAAAATCAAATTTTTATACCTAAA
Organism: Centaurea solstitialis; assembly: GCA_030169165.1. NCBI lineage: Eukaryota > Viridiplantae > Streptophyta > Magnoliopsida > Asterales > Asteraceae > Centaurea > Centaurea solstitialis. The sequence continues at coordinate 80,078,750 of CM058040.1, read as the reverse complement.
AACAACTATTAAGCCTGATCTGCAGGTTTAGGAAGTGGCTCTGATACCACTCTTGGAAATCATAGGCGATTAACGCGTAGCAGAAAAACAAAAAACGATTCCTAATCACGGATCCATCTTAAACCTTGCAGATACAAAACCAGGGTGTTTAGTAGGTTTACCTTTTCCACGATAAAACCTCCGGAATGCGAATGGGGAGTACACCGCTACTGACACCACCGTGAGACTGGCTGCTAGACCGCCGTGGATTGATCGGAAAAACGAACTCCCGTTATGTGTGTGTGTGGCCGGCGCCAATAGAGAGAGAGAGAGGGTGATAACACCAAAATTTTACATGTTTTGGTTACGCATAATCGTATGACTTTACCCCATTTCTCACCCGTTTATGATCATTTCATGCACTAAAAGAGCTTATTATTGTGTGTGAAGGATTTGGAGGCCGTGGAACGGAAAAGTACGAAAAAAGGCGAGAAAACGTGAAAAATGCACAAAGTCAACACAGTAGCTACTTGGCGATCGCGAAGTCCTCAACCTGGCGCCGCCAAGTTTGACTGAATTGAAGATTAGGGTTGATTTAAGTGTTTGGCGTCGCCAAATCAGCAGCCTGGCGATCGCCATATGGAGCCTGGACGTTTTCCTTTAAATATCAGCCTCCTCCTTCAGTTCTAAACATGTCCGATACACGAGGGAAGTACAGAGGAACGAGAGTGAGAGTACGAAAGGTGCCGATACGCTGCGGAAGTCGATCTCCGATCATCTATCGTTGTATTGTCGGTATCATGTCGATGTCTACTCTTGTTTGTGTTTTTGTTTTCATTATGAGTGAGTAGTTTATTAGTAGTGCTTGTCATGGTCGATGAACCTTTATGGATGATACTTTATGATTAATGTTTACTGGTTTGTTTTGATTAATTGAATGTCTTTTATGGTTCTTTTCTGATGAATGTTGTTGTGGCGATTTGAATTCACTTGGTTGGGTGTATTTGTTAGACCAAAGCAGATAGACTCCGAAAGGATAATCAACCTACCTTAGCTTGACTCGGACCATAAAGTTGTGTTAAGGGGTTACTTGGACCAATAGTGACCGATAGTAAAAGTGCCATTGCGATATTGATTGGGAAGGGTTTACCGATTCTAGATTGTGGACCAAACGATTTAGGATTGGAATTAGGAGGACCGTATCCTAGTTCATAACCATAATATGCACATGTTAGGGTGTCCCAGACTTAAATTCCTACAATAGTCAAAACAACCAAACCTTCGACCTATTCATATCATCCGTATTGGGGATTCACTTCACCATGATAAGTTCTGCTGTTTTTCCCTATTATAATCTTAAAACAATATTTTAATTGCTTTCTTAGTTTTTACTTAATTAATTAACTTTTTAAGTATTTAAACCTGAACAAGGAAATCCCGGGGAAGCTCCTACACATGATCGCCAGGAGAGCCGCTCCAACTGTACCCACCAATCCGATCACGAAGCCGAACCTGAACAAGGAAATCCCGGGGAAGCTCCTACACATGATCAAGGACCTTACCTTCGACGGGAAAAACGATAGCAATCCTATCGTTCACATGGAAAACTTCGTGGACATTTGTGATCTATTCAAAACAGAGGCAGACCGGGATGATGCAATTCGTCTTCGGGTCTTTCCTCTAACGCTTGTCGGAGAAGCTAGGGCTTGGTTGCGATCCTTAGAGCCGAGCTCAATCACTACATGGGAAGGACTTCATTCAAAGTTCCTTTCCCGATTCTTTCCACCATCCAAGATCGACAAATTGAGGGCCGAGATCCGATCCTTCCAACAACAAGACGGGGAAACCATATCCGAAGCATGGGAACGTTTTAAGCACCTCCTAAACTTGTGCCCGAGTCACGAGTTAAATAAGAGTGAACAGGTTCAAACTTTCTATAGTGGACTTGCTTACTCCTCACGAGCTACTTTGGATTCATCTGCAGGTGGTGTCTTTATGTACAAAACGCCCACGGAAGGTTACAAGCTCCTCGAAGACATGCTTATACATAACATAGATTGGAGGACGAACAAGCGATTGCAAATCCCGAGGATGGCCGGAAAGATCTCTACCGACTTCGATCCATCCGAAGAATTAGCCGCTATGAAAAACCAACAGGTAAGGTTTGAACGCAAAATCGAGGAACTTATTAAAAACAGAGGCAGGTGAACTATGTCAACCGAGGCGATTACCCGAACAAACCGATGATGACACCCGAGGAGGTGAACTATGTCAACCGAGGCGATTACCAAGGGAGGTGGAACAACAACCGTAATTTCATCCCTAGACCTCCCGGTTTCTTTGCACCAACTCAACAGAACCAAAGATCGGATGGAGAGCCACGTATCTCTATCGAAGATCGGATTATCCAATTCATGGATGCACAAAAGAAGCTAAACGATGAAGTGGGTTCATACCTACGTAATCACCAAAGTACCATCCAGAATTTGGAATTGCAGGTTGGACGTGTTTCGCAGATGCTGAATGAAAGAACGCAAGGAGAATTACCAACGCAAACACAAGTCAACCCGAAGGTGGAGAATGTGAAGCCAATGCTCATGATAACCGGAGAGCCATCAAAAAAGAAGTGGACGGACATCTACACAAAGAAGTACGTGGAAACCGAGAGTGAAAGTGAGCCCGATTATGCCACGGATTACGATTCGGAGGGGTTCACCGTGTCTTTCGAACACCTACGACTCAAGGTACCCGAAGCTTCAAGTGAGGATGATGATGAGGAAGATGGAAAGCAAGGCGGATACGCGGAGTTCGTGATCCCGAAGAAAGAAGATAAAGGCAAGGAGAAGGAGAAAGAAAAGGAGAAAGCACCGGAAGATGATCTCATCTACATCGCGCCAATCAAGCATGATCCAGGGAGTTACAACTTACCTATTTCTTGTCATAAATTTAGTGGTCTTGCTTTGGTTGATTCAGGTGCCGCTCTTAATATGATGCCTGTTGGCTATTGCAGGAAAATGGGAGTCAAGAGGATCGTGCCAACGAACTATCAATACCGGGGAGTGAACGGTTACATGACAACACCGTTAGGAATAGCGGAAGGAGTCCCGATTCGTATTGGCAAATTTGTGTACTATACGGACTTCGTCATAGCTAACCTTCCACAAAACACGGAGATCCCGATAATCCTCGGGAGATCTTTCTTGCACACCGCTCAAGTGAATACCGATATGCGCAATCAAGTCACGAGCTTAGGCTATGGAGACAATCGGATTTACTTTGATCCTAACGGAGAGCCTGTTAGGATTATGTGCAAGACAGTAACAGGGTTATCGTGTCCAATGTTATAAGACACTAGTAGGTCACACTGTTGCACACCAAAATGAGAATGTTTGGATTATGGGAAATAATTAATTGGTCAATTAATTATTTAGAGAGAAAAGAAATAAATAAATAATTAGTTGAATTATTTATAATTAATTAATCAGTTAGATTAATTAAAAGGGATAATTATGGAAGTTATTTCAGAGATAATTACCAAGAATTATATATGGAATCAAACACTGCTAGGTTTGTCCATATAAATAAGGGGTTAAGGGTATCAGTTATTCATTCATTCAAGTTCTAAAAACCCAGAAAAACCTCTCTCTCTCTCTCTCCCCTAAAACCGGCGCCAAATCCAGTAGGAGGAAGGTTCGCATTCGTTTTTCGGGTAATCCTCGGTGGTGGTCTAGCAACCCTCTCAACCGGTGCCAGTAGCAGTGTATCCCCTCCTTGCGTTTCGGAGTTATTATTCGCAAGGTAATCCACCAAAACACCCTTTATTGTGTCTGTATGGTTTGGGATTGGATCCGCGATTGGGAATCAGGTTTTATTCCGCTGTGCATGTTTTTAGCCTGTAATTCCCAACAGTGGTATCAGAGCCACTTCCTAAACCTACAGATCAGGTTTATATAATTGTTGGTTAAATAGGTTTTATAAAAATTTTGTTTTTATCGTAAACCTATCAAATTGAAAAACCATGGTGGAACGACGGCAGTTAGCCGATCGAACCACCAACCACCGGGAAAAACAACACCGGCCGCACCACAGATTGTGGTTGCGGCGTCCGTTGTCGTGATCGCCGGCCGCACCACCCGATTGGTGGTTGCGGCGTCGGTTACAGTCGAAGGCCACCACCGCACCACCGTTAGTGGTGGTGGTGGCGATTCCCGAATCTGGACCGCCGGACGAAAGCGGCAGCCGTAGCTGCTGTCGGCCGTCGATGGCGGCGGTGGTTATTTGAAATCGACGCAACCACACCACCGATTGTGGTGGTGGCGGTCGATGGTGGTTGTTTTCACGAAAGCCGATCGAGCGGCGATGGTGGTGGCTGTGGCCGCTACTGTCGTCGCGTCCGTGGCGATGGTGGTGGTTGTGGCTGCTGCTGTCGTCGCATCCACGGCGACGGTGGTGGCGTTAAGCGGCTGCCGTCGTTGGTGGTTTGGCGGTGGCGGAGGCGTGGTTTTAATTTCGCCGGCATAAGCGGCGGCGATGGCGGCAATCGCTGCTGTCGTCGTCGCGATCGAGATCGACAGCTACGGCGGCGGTCGACGGCTGCCGGTTGGTGGCGTCGGCTGTTGCCGGTTGTTCTCGATTGGGCGGCGATGGTGACGTTCGTCGTCGTCCTCGCCGGTGGAAACACACCATTGTTCGATGGTCACGATTAGTTGACCGATTGATTAACGAGATCATAACCAACATGTTTTTCGATAAGTTTTGTAAACGGGTCCCGTGCGAGATTCGTTTTCAGATAAGGTCTGGAATTAAGAATCGTTTTTACCAGATAGGTTAAAACGATTCAAAGGATAATTTAATTTTAAGTTTCCAAAATTAAATGTTAGTTTTATAATTATCTAATTGCGTTTAATTATTTAATTATATAGAGTCATAGCTAAACCCTTTTTAGACCCGTGGTTGTGTTTTATTTATCCGTTTTATTTATTCGTTTAATTGTTGGGAGGCCTGCGTGCCATTTACAACCCTTTTGTAATTTTAATTATTCTGTTAGACTAGTTGGGAGGCCTGCGTGCCATTTACAACCCATTTGTAATAGTTAATTTTAATTACATCGAGACGGAGACAAGACGACGGCCATGGATCTCGGAGCCAGTGGGAGTGCCAGAAGTTGAAGACTTTTGTCACTTAGGGTTGAGACCGTTGTTTTGTGTTGGCTCACAAAACAACATTAGTTTAAGGGTTTAGGCTATGACTATGCTTTTTATATTTAAATTGCGTGGTTGTTTAATTTACGTAATTGTTATTAAATATAAATTGCCCTTTTGAACGGATTGTTTATAAATTAAGAGGATACAAATACAGTTAGTGTTTGGATCCAGTTTTTCAAAGTTTTTGAAAAAGAAAACTGGCAATTTTTGACCCTTGTTCAAATCATAGATTAGTAAGTGCAACCCACTTTTGGGGCACCTCCGGTGTAAGGTACACAGGGCGTTGTAAGTGCTCACACTATGAACGCCCGTGTTCAAACCGAAACTGGAGGGTGATAAAACTCTGCGAATTATCTCCGGGTGGTACCGGCCAGAGTTTGTCCAGGTCCCGGGTGGTGCAATCTATTTTGGTAATTATTTATTCACTGGGTGGTACCAGGCCAAAGTGCACTAGAGGGACTAAATATGCACGGACTATTAATATCCGATGTTCCGACGATCTAGAAGTCGTATTTTTAGATAGGAATACGATTGGTATAGTTTTACCTACCATAGATCGCATGAGTCGTTTTGACATGATCACATGCTTCCCGACACATGTGAAATATGGATTCTAGTCTAATAAATTTATTTTAAGGGTAATAATTTATTAGAATTATATAATTGTAAACTAAATTGGAATTTATATTCTTCTGTAGATGTCTCCAATTAGCATTCCGTTTTATTCACCTGAGGAATCACTTCGCCTTATTACGGGCAAGTGGAAGCTTACGGGCCAGAACTTTCCAGTTTGGAAGTTACACTTACAAAATGTTTTAAGTTCCCAGGGTAAGCTTTATGTGATCAATAAGCCCATGTCACGACCTAAAAGCAATGCCCCAGAAGAGGAATTTGCTGAATATTTCAGATTCATGGCAGATGAATCGGATGTAATGTCCATTCTAGTTTTCTCTATGTCACCCGAGTTCATGGGAGACTTAAGAGTGAAATTCTGTCACGAGGTTGTGAGAAATGTAGAAAACCAGTTAGGTTTCTACAAGCATACGGGCAAGCTTTTGATCATGCAAGAGATTCTCTCCCTGAAGCTACAAGAGGGTCAGTCAGTTAAAAACCATCTTATTGAAATGAGAAGGCTTTTTAAATGTTTATCACGTCTGGGGTACAAGATGACTCAGGAGGAGTTAGTGTACCTCATGTGGTTCTCCCTCACAAAGGAAGTTCAGGACACAGCTAGTGCCTACATGAAGGAACCAAAGAACGACGTAGATAAAGTTCATGAAGATATCCTGGCCAGTCTAGAGCCAGCACCCGAACCTGCGAATCTCATGGACACTGATATAATTGATGAGCTGGGAGATCTGAGTTGCCCAGAGTGTGGCAGCGAGGATATTTGCGAGCACTCGATGAACATCGACCAGATAGAGATCGGTTTACCCGATGCTCCAGGTATCTTTATGATAGATTGCTTAATCACTTCTTATGAATCATGGGTAATTGATACAGGCAGTGGTAACCACATTTGTAATCATTTACAGGGATTCACTAGAAGAAAGACTCTGAGGAAGGACCGTACGAACCTACGAGTTGGCGAAGGCACTCCGTTGATTGCTGAAGCCGTGGGATCTTATAGTCTTAGTTTACCCTCGGGTCTAGTTTTGGAACTGGATAATTGTCATTATATTCCAAATATGATTAAGAATGTATTGTCTTTTGATTTATTAGTAGACCAAGGATTTTATTATAAATATACTTATAAAATGATTTCAGTCTTTAAAGATGATATTTTCTATTTTAAAGCTACACCCGTAAATGGTCTATACACTGTAAATCTTAAAGACAACAATAGTGAAATCTATCATATAAGTAAGCGATCCAAAGATATTGAGGATCAGACTTACCTCTGGCATTGTCGTTTGGGCCATATAAACAAGAAACGTGTTGAACTACTCCTAAAAGGAGGTTTTCTTGGCAATTTCGACTACAAACCTTTTGATAATTGTGAATCTTGTTTATCTGGTAAAATGACAAAGCAACCTTTCAACAGTGAGAATGAAAGGGCTACTGACTTGCTTGAAATAATCCACACAGATGTATGTGGACCTTTCAGTCATGTAGCAAGAGGAGGATACCGGTACTTCATTACCTTCACTGACGACTTCAGTAGGTATGGTTATGTCTACTTGATGAGACATAAATCTGAGACCTTTGAAAAATTCAAGGAATATCAGAATGAAGTACAGAATCTACTTGACAAGAGGATCAAGTTCTTACGGTCAGATCGTGGTGGCGAATATCTCAGTGATGAGTTTGACAATCATCTGATGGAGTGTGGGATTGTATCCCAACTTACACCTCCGTATACACCTCAGATGAACGGTGTATCAGAAAGGAGAAATCGTACTTTGCTTGACATGGTACGAACGATGATGTGTCATTCTACGCTGCCAATATCATTCTGGGGACATGCGCTCGAAACAGCAGCACACATACTGAACAGAGCGCCAACAAAGTCGGTAGAAAAGACTCCATACGAGCTATGGAAGGGTAAGAAACCCAACATATCTTTTCTGAAAATTTGGGGTTGCGAGGTTTACGTCAAACGACCTACCTCAGAAAAACTCAAACCCAAATCCGACAAGTGTTTCTTCGTTGGATATCCCAAGACCACCGTGGGATATTATTTCTACAACCCTGAAGAGAACAAAGTGTTTGTTGCTCGAAATGGAAAATTTCTGGAAGAAAAATTTCTCAGTTTAGAGAACACCAGAAAGGATGTAGATCTACAGGTAGTAGACGAAGAAAGCACTACACCAGTTGTTGAGCCAAAAATTCAACATAACAATGTTGAACCTCAATCAGAGCCGATTGAGGAAGTGCAAACACAGGACCTTCGCAGATCCAGCAGGATAAGACAAGAACCAGATAGGTATCTTGGGTTCCTAGTCTCTCAAGATAGCGGAGACTTAAATGAACCAACATCCTATGGAGAAGCTGTGTCAGGCAGTGAGTCTGAACAATGGCAGGAAGCCATGAAGGCCGAGATGCAATCCATGTACGACAACCAAGTCTGGGAATTGACTGATTTGCCACAACACTGTAAGGCTGTTGGACGCAAATGGGTTTTCAAGAAGAAAACCGACATGGATGGGAACGTACACACCTTCAAAGCCAGACTGGTTGCAAAAGGATTCACGCAAACTCATGGCATTGACTATGATGAAACCTTTTCACCAGTGGCAATGTTGAAGTCAATTAGGATTCTTATGGCCATCTCAGCGTACTTTAATTACGAGATTTGGCAAATGGACGTCAAGACAGCCTTTCTAAATGGAAAGTTAACAGAAGACGTCTATATGGAACAACCAGAGGGGTTTGAAGATCCTAAGAATCCTAATAAGGTGTGTAAGCTGCTAAAATCTATTTATGGATTGAAGCAAGCATCTCGAAGCTGGAACTTACACTTTGATGAGCGAATCAAAGAGTTTGGCTTCGCTAAAAGTGAGTTCGAGCCATGTGTTTACACTAAGTTCAGTGGGAGCATAGTAACCTTCCTGGTCTTGTATGTAGATGACATACTACTCATAGGAAACGATGTACCAACTTTACAGAGTGTTAAGGAATGGTTAAGTAAATGTTTCCAGATGAAAGACCTTGGAGAAGCCGCTTATATACTAGGTATAAAGATCTACAGAAACAGATCTAAGCGGCTTATCGGACTTAGTCAGAGTACATACATTGACAAAGTACTGAAAAGATTCAGGATGGATGAATCCAAGAAAGGATTCATTTCAATGCAACATGGCATAGTGTTAAGTAAAACACAGTGTCCTGTTTCTAGTGAAGATCAGGACAAGATGAAATCGGTCCCATATGCTTCTGCAATTGGATCGATTATGTATGCCATGCTATGTACTAGGCCCGATGTTGCTTACTCAGTAAGTGTTACGAGCAGATACCAACAGAATCCGGGTGAGCCCCATTGGGTGGCTGTCAAGAACATTCTTAAATATCTGAGAAGAACGAAAGAAATGTTCTTGGTCTTTGGAGGTTCTGAGGATGAAATTAGTGTCACAGGATACTCTGACGCTAGTTTCCAGACCGACAGAGATGACTTCAGGTCACAGTCAGGGTATGTTTTTACCCTAAACGAAGGTGCGATCTCATGGAAGAGCTCGAAGCAGGACACGATTGCAGACTCAACTACAGAAGCAGAGTACATTGCAGCATGTGATGCGGCAAAGGAAGCTGTCTGGCTAAGGAATTTTCTATCGGATCTCAGAGTGGTTGCCAGTATCTCGAGACCGATCGATATATTCTGTGATAACTCAGGAGCCGTGGCGCAAGCAAAGGAACCTAGAGAGCATCACAAGTCGAGACACGTGCTCAGAAAGTATCACCTCATCCGAGAGATCATTGGAAGAGGAGATGTAAGAATATGCAAGATTCCAACAGAAGACAATGTCGCAGATCCGCTGACAAAGCCACTAGCAAGGGCAAAGCATGAGGCACATGCGAATTCCATTGGGATGCAGTACCTGGAAGCCAGTAGCTAGTACTTAGTTTATTAATTATTACCATAGTCTAATTTAGAAACAATGTAATCATGTAAAGTTTTTATTTCACAGTGTGTTGGAAATAAATGGAGGTTTTGTTTTCATGATTGTTCTAAATTAACTATTTTTGCATATTTAACGTATCCATGATTCTACAAAGTCTTGTATGAAATCTAAATTTCCGTAGCCACTTATTGAAATGGGAATTTCAATAGGGAGGTTGACGCTATTATAAATACTTGATGATTTATTCAAAGTAAAGAATAAAAGCACAAGTGATGTGACCAAGTATTTGTAGATACTCATCAGAGTGTTTGGGTATTGGAAGTGACCAGTAATCAAGTCTGCTTCATGGAGCCTCAGTCATAAGCACTGACTTGATAGGTTGTCCTCAGACCTGAGATACTTGGTTTGGGAACGCGAGGACTACTGTACTCTTAGCGCGTACTAACGCTGCACCGTAACTGGGTGGCCATACGGGACGTGACTAGATGCAGCGGAAGCCGTGGATCTAAATGCAAGTAGTCAAGAAGGGATTTGCACCTCTTTCAAAAGAGAGATATTTCCGGGCCCCTTGACGATTAAGATTGGCAGAAAACGCGTGGCCACGCTCGGATAGAATAACAGGGGTTATTTAGTAATATTCGGTACTGCAGGCAATCGAAATCAGAGTCAAGAAATACTTGATTTTAAGAAATGAATCCTCCACTCCATGTCTTAAATCACTTTAGAAATATCGTGTGCAAAAGGAATGAACCTGTGTACAAATTCAAGCGTGAATTGTATCTCTGGATATAAGAGATCTTATAACCTGGTTAACCTAAGTGTCTGGCTAGGGACCTCCTTAGGCTAATGGTAACAGTACAGTTACATGTCTAGCACAAGTGGGAGTCTGTTAGGATTATGTGCAAGACAGTAACAGGGTTATCGTGTCCAATGTTATAAGACACTAGTAGGTCACACTGTTGCACACCAAAATGAGAATGTTTGGATTATGGGAAATAATTAATTGGTCAATTAATTATTTAGAGAGAAAAGAAATAAATAAATAATTAGTTGAATTATTTATAATTAATTAATCAGTTAGATTAATTAAAAGGGATAATTATGGAAGTTATTTCAGAGATAATTACCAAGAATTATATATGGAATCAAACACTGCTAGGTTTGTCCATATAAATAAGGGGTTAAGGGTATCAGTTATTCATTCATTCAAGTTCTAAAAACCCAGAAAAACCTCTCTCTCTCTCTCCCCTAAAACCGGCGCCAAATCCAGTAGGAGGAAGGTTCGCATTCGTTTTTCGGGTAATCCTCGGTGGTGGTCTAGCAACCCTCTCAACCGGTGCCAGTAGCAGTGTATCCCCTCCTTGCGTTTCGGAGTTATTATTCGCAAGGTAATCCACCAAAACACCCTTTATTGTGTCTGTATGGTTTGGGATTGGATCCGCGATTGGGAATCAGGTTTTATTCCGCTGTGCATGTTTTTAGCCTGTAATTCCCAACAGAGCCGGTTAGACACCTTGATGAACCTTATGACGATCATTCTCTGGCTTACACCAACAGCACGAACCGTCCGCTACTCCCGCATGAGCTTGGAAAGAAAACGGAGGACTATTCAAACCCGATGCGCAAAAAGGAGCAATCAACCAAGGAACCGGGATCCTCCAAGAAAGATCACAGAAAGAAGAGGGGCTCGTCATCCCGACGTGCCAAGAAATAAGCCGAAAGTGGGGTCGAGCTCTAGACCCGTCCAAAAATGAAGCGCTTCTCGGGAGGCAACCCGAGCTTTTTGATTTTCTTTCGTTTTTAATGATTTTCATGTGTGTTTTTATTAATGTTTTCATTTGATATTGCTTAGGTAACCATACGGAGGAGATAGAAACCAGATTCGATCGAAATCGGAATGCGATGCAAATTGTCAAAAGTTGGAAACAGTAGGCATTTGGCGATCGCCAGATTCCAAATCTGGCGACGCGAAGTGGGTAAGCCACGGATCATGTAAAAATTTTCGAACTTGGCAACGCGAAGAGGGCCGTTTGGCGACGCAAAACTTTTAAAAATCAGGGTTTTCTGAAATTAACCTGTTTGGCGACGCGAAACCCAGGGTTTCGCGACGCGAAGTCGGGACAGACGGTTTTTAAACCTTCTTTTTCCCACTTTTCACAAACACACAAACCTAATTCCTCTTCGGCGCCGCCAAACCCTCTCACGTTCTTGCGAAATTCAACCTTCTTGAGCTTCAATTTCATCTTTCAACATGAACAAGGTATGTTTCCTAACTTTAATTTCGTAAGGATTGCTCGATTTGGTGATTGGAGATCTTGTTTTGGGTATCAATGGTGTTTGTTTGCTTGAATGGAATTAACATTACTCTTGATCCACCATTGATTGTTTTGAGCTTATAGATGAATGCATTGTGATGGAAATCTTGATCTAGCATGCTATTTGATTGTTTAATCTAGTGATTGTAGTTAAATGATAAGTGTGGGGATTTTGAGAACACCAAAATCCCCCATCCCTTCTTGATTAGCTAGATTAGTTTGAAATTGTGGATTGAACTAAAAGTTCAAGTGTGGGGATGTTTCACATCCCCATTGTTCTTGTTTTGTCATGCATATATGTGATGCTTGAACTTGTTAGTAGTATAGGTTTTGTCTCGTTAGAATTTCAAAAGTGAATAAACCTTGTCTTGCGTTTATGGATTGAAACTTTTCTAAGACAATGATATTTCGGTTTTGTAGAGACAAAGAACCCGCTCGTCTACGACCGCCGTAGCCAACTTCCGTGCACCGGATGGAAGTCATGTTTTCACTTCGTTTACGAACGACCCGACGTTGAATGCTCGAAAGAAGGAGGAGTATCGGGACATTGTTAACCGACTTCTCCCCCGCCAAATTCTCATGCCGAAAAGAGTCGATTGGGATCTTCTTAGATCGATGGGTGTCGAGAACGACATCAAAGCAATTCTTGAAAAACACGCATACGATGAAGATGGCAACGAGTACTACATATGCCATGCATGGGAGCGAGTTTTCGATATTGCCGAGACCCTCTACGGAGAGCTTATCGTGGAGTTTGTGGCCACGTTTCGTTTCGATGCGATCAAGGCTCTTGGGGAATTTCATCAATCGTGTATGACTTTCCGACTTGGTGGCGTTTGGAGATCTCTTTCTTTGGTCGACTTTGCTCTTGCCTTGGGGATATATACCCAATTGGATGTTGATGCTCCCGGATTCGAGGAGTACATGTGGGCGACCGCAAAGAGACCCGATGATTTTGATCCGAGTTTGGCTTGGTCGATTTTGGGTGATGGTGATTATCATGGCAACCTCAAGGTGAAAGGTTTTCTTGCTTCGTCGGATAGACTTCTACACCGCATGCTCATTCAAGTGGTAAACGCTCGTTCTTCGAGTGAGGAGAAAGTTACCGTGCAGGATTTGTGGCTTCTTGAGCAACTCTCTACGGATGATAAATATCCGAATGCTCCGTATCTCATTGCCGCTCAACTCGCCAAGGCGAGTGGTTATCGAGAGGGTAGTCGCATCGTTGGTGGCCAGTACGTGACGCTCTTGGCCAAGCATTTCGGTATCCTAACCGACGACGCGATCGCTTCGATGACGAACCTCGGGGAGATGGGGTTGATCGACATGGACCAACTCCGAGGCATGGGTGTGGCAAGAGTTGAGCATATGATTGGACGAGACTACAATGCATGGATCCGTAATCCTCAAGCCTATAGGAGTCAACCGAGAAGTCAAGCACCGAGGAGCACGCACGAGATTCGCGGAACAAGTGGAACGAGTGGGGCGAGTGCGGGTCAACAACCGGCGGATTGGACGGCTTATTCGGGTTACCAAGACTTGAGTAACCAACTCTCGGAGATGTCACTTTCTCATGGCCGGCATCAACAGCATATGGAGTACAACACCGTGGAGGCTCTTCACCAAGCCAACTGGCAGAGTGGAGTGATGAACCAGATGGCCTCCCACTTCGGTATTCAACCGAATACCGCTTATGCTCCATCTCCATATTGGCCATACTCCGAGGATGCTCCACCCGGTTACCCGACTTACGAGGATTGGCAAAACCAACCTCGTGGCCCTTATTGATCTCTTTCTTTTATCTCCGTTATTCGATATGGTTGTTTGAGACAATTTTATTTTTCCTTTTAACTGCGTGGTTGTTTGAACAATTTTTATTTGGATTGCTTAGGATTTTAAGTAGTTTGATTTGGTTTATTTTCATTTGTTCGTTTTTACTTTTCTTTTTCTTTTTGTTGGTAGATATGGCGATTTATGATCGAGCACGAATTTTATGCACCACTCTCAGATCAGAACAGATTTCGGTACATAACCCGGGAAGTTTTTCTTTTTCCCAGTTACTCCTTAATTGTGTTAATTGTTGCATTGAGGACACTGCAAATTTTAAGTGTGGGGAGGGGGTTATGTAGACTTATCTGTTTAAATGGGTTCACTTTTTGCTTATGGATTGTCGTTTTTCAAACTTTTGAAAGCTTTGAGATTTGACCCCAATTTTTTTCGAAATCTGAGATTGTTTTTGAGACTGAGTTGCTTGCATAGGAGAACACGGAATAGGATTAGTTGAGTAAAAGGATGCCTTGGAATACTGATTACCATGAGTGCCTCACCCAATTCCATTGAGAGATTGAGCCTTAATTGTTATATCTATTTATTTCGTGAGGAATACCGACTTTGACCCAAGGTAGAACTTGTCATTTGAATGCTTGTCGAGACCACATAAGAGAAGTATTTATCACCATTGCACTGATAGAGGCCTTCGTTTCTAACCCTTTTAGCCTTCGTCAGATAATCTCATCATAAGGTTATCTGATTTGCTAGCCTTTGATTGAAAAGTGTTCACCTTTTGACACTTTATCCCTTGAAACCATTTTGAGCCTTAGCCTTTTCATTTCTTTACCCACTATACACCTTATCCTTGAGCCTAATTGTTTATCTATCTCTTGGCCGTAACTCAAATTTGAATCTTGAGATGTTTTGATCCAGTTTTTCGTATCTGACAGTTTTTATGGGATTGAGATTTAAAAAGAGCCCAAAAGCAACATAGTTGCTGCTCTGAAAAAAAAAAGCAAATATTTGAGACTCAGAAAAGAAAAGAAATATCAAAAGAGTCGAGAATACAAATGAGAGCTGAAAAGAATGAAAAAGAACTTGTGCCCCAAATAAGCCATAGGCTTAGGCCAATTCTAAAAGAAAAGAAAGAGAGGAAATACTCATCCCAAAAGTCTCATTGTTTGAAAGTCAGATTGCTTCACTGTTTGGATCATTACTGATTGAGTTTTCAAGTTTTTGTTGCAAAACCCTTCGTCACTTATATATCCTTTATCCTACCCTTAACCCTTAGCCTAACATTACAACCCTAAAGTCCTCTTGACGGTTGACAACTTCTCAGTGGTGGAGATTAGATTTGGTGACAAGCTTATGCATGCGGGAATTAGTCGAGTATTGGTGTGATCACTTACATATACACTTTTACCCCCGAGAGATACACTTTATATTGTTATTCATATTATGTGAGGGTAAAAGGTTGGCCTTGGTATCCGATTGCTTGATGAGTCTTGTTTGTGTGTTCGAATATGTGAGTATGCTTTGTTTTCTTTGATGATCTTGGGTGGAGATAATTTTGGAGTTATCTTTCTTATCTTTCAGTCTTTTGATTGAGGACAATCAAAGCTTAAGTGTGGGGATTTTGATAACACCAAAATTATACATGTTTTGGTTACGCATAATCGTATGACTTTACCCCATTTCTCACCCGTTTATGATCATTTCATGCACTAAAAGAGCTTATTATTGTTTGTGAAGGATTTGGAGGCCGTGGAACGGAAAAGTACAAAAAAAGGCGAGAAAAACGTGAAAAATGCACAAAGTCAACACAGTAGCTACTTGGCGATCGCGAAGTCCTCAACCTGGCGCCGCCAAGTTCGACTGAATTGAAGATTAGGGTTGATTTAAGTGTTTGGCGTCGCCAAATCAGCAGCCTGGCGATCGCCAGATGGAGCCTGGACGTTTTCCTTTAAATATCAGCCTCCTCCTTCAGTTCTAAACATGTCTGATACACGAGGGAAGTACAGAGGAACGAGAGTGAGAGTACGAAAGGTGCCGATACGCTGCGGAAGTCGATCTCCGATCATCTATCGTTGTATTGTCGGTATCATGTCGATGTCTACTCTTGTTTGTGTTTTTGTTTTCATTATGAGTGAGTAGTTTATTAGTAGTGCTTGTCATGGTCGATGAACCTTTATGGATGATACTTTATGATTAATGTTTACTGGTTTGTTTTGATTAATTGAATGTCTTTTATGGTTCTTTTCTGATGAATGTTGTTGTGGCGATTTGAATTCACTTGGTTGGGTGTATTTGTTAGACCAAAGCAGATAGACTCCGAAACGATAATCAACCTACCTTAGCTTGACTCGGACCATAAAGTTGTGTTAAGGGGTTACTTGGACCAATAGTGACCGATAATAAAAGAGCCATTGCGATATTGATTGGGAAGGGTTTACCGATTCTAGATTGTGGACCAAACGATTTAGGATTGGAATTAGGAGGACCGTATCCTAGTTCATAACCATAATATGCACATGTTAGGGTGTCCCAGACTTAAATTCCTACAATAGTCAAAACAACCAAACCTTCGACCTATTCATATCATCCGTATTGGGGATTCACTTCACCATGATAAGTACTGCTGTTTTTCCCTATTATAATCTTAAAACAATATTTTAATTGCTTTCTTAGTTTTTACTTAATTAATTAACTTTTTAAGTATTTAAACCTTTTTCATACAAAACCCCCCTTTTAGATTAATTAAACCGATTCAGACTTTAGTCTACGATAACTTGACCGTTCCCAGTGGTAGATACGATACCTGGACTTTCCTACACTATATTACTCACGATCAGGTACGCTTGCCTGTATATGTGGTAAGACGGTGGCTAGGCATTAGAGGTTAAAACTTGTTACGCTTTTTATATACGATAATTACCGCATCAGAGGGTAAGGGTTTTCTTGGTGATCAAGCAACTGATTAATCAGATTGTTTTTCAACTGCATCAAGCCTTTATTTATAGAAGCAAATAAGGCAGTGTTTAATAGAAAAACTTAACCCAAATATAACTCTCTAAATAATTATCTTTAATTAACAAATTGTTAATTAATAATTATATTTATTTTAATAAATAATAAATAACCGATTTATTATTTATTCTTTCTCTCCTTTTAATAATTAAACTTAATTAATTATTTTTCACACATATAATCCAAATGATCTCGAATCGGGTGTGTAGCAGTGTGACCCACTAGTGTCTTATAACATTGGACACGGTAATCCCTGTTACTGTCTTGCACATAATCCTAACACTGCCAGACTAAAGCCTCGCGCCGCGAGCCTAAGCTGCATGGTCTCGCGAACGCGAAATCTTGCTGTTTTGGGTTTTGGACTTTATCGGTTGGGTTCCGTTTGGGGTTTTCTTGTATGGTCTTTCCCTTGGGACTATAATTCATTGCCTTTGGTAGAGTTTGGGGATAATTTGGATGACCTAGCTATGGCTAGGGATCGTGTTTCGGTTTTGAGTCTTTAAATGCTTTCGAGAGTACTTGCTTATGTGTATGGCTTATTGTATACTTATAGGTGTGTGACATACGTTCTTGTGGGTGCTTTCACGTGTAAATTGTGAATCAATTCAAGGTGAGTACATTAACCCCTTATACGTGGCTATATATACGAATTGCGTGTAATACGTGTGTGGTTGTTGAGACTAGCTTGCTTGTGTTCCGTGCTCATTGTAGTGGTGGTGCCCACTGTGAGTATCGGTAGTGTGGTAGCCTGATATCAGTGTCTATGGTTCTTGATGGTAGAGAGTCGTAAGGACGTATGTGGTTGCATGCCTAGTTCTCATTACGTATGTGGTTTGCCTAGTTCTCATCACGTATGTCGTTCCCACTTCGGAACCTCAACATCGAGATGGCTGATGATCAACCAATGTGGACTACTCGTAGGGCCGCTCCTACAAATACACCACAACCCATCACCAAACCCAACTTAGATCGAGAGACTAAGATCAAGGGTCAATTCCTCCACATGATTGGGGAGTTGACTTTTGATGGTAAAGCTGACAGTGATCCTAACATACATATTGAAAGTTTTCTGGATATATGTGATCTTTTCAGGAATGAAACAGCTTCAGATGACGCGATACGGCTAAGGCTCTTTCCGTTCACTCTCACCGGAGAGGCACGAGCCTGGCTACGTTCCCTTGAACCTAGCTCAATTACCACTTGGGATGAGCTTCACAATAAGTTCAAATCCTTTCTTGGATTCATCCATTCTAAATCTCTTCTGGATTTTGTCAATGTATATACTTTGACTAAGTCCGATAAGCCGTCTAGATCTATTTCTATAGATCTTTATACCAAGTATATAGGCGGCTTCTCCAAGGTCCTTCATCTGGAAACATTTACCTAACTAAGCTTTTACTCCTTGCAAGGTTGGCACATCGTTTTCTATTAGTAGAATATCATCTACATACAAGATGAAAAAGGTCAATATGCTCCCACAGAACTTAGTGTAAACACATTGCTTGAACTCACTTTTGGTAAAACCAAACTCTTTGATATGCTCATCAAAATGTAAGTTCCATCTCCTAGATGTTTGCTTTAATCCATAAATGGATTTAAGCAATTTACACACCTTATTAGGATTCTTAGGATCTACAAACTCATCTGTTTGCAACATATAGACTTCTTCTGTTAACATCCCGTTAAGGAAGGTGGTCTTGACATCCATCTGCCAGATCTCGTAATTAAAATACGCTGAAATGGCCATCAGAATCCTAATAGACTTTAGCATTGCCACTGGAGAAAAAGTTTCATCATAGTCGATGCCATGAGTTTGCGTGAAACCTTTTGCAACTAGCCTTGCTATAAATGTGTGCACATTACCATCCATGTCTATTTTTTCTTGAAAACCCATTTCTTCCCGACAGCTTTATTGTGTTGGGGCAAATCTGTCAACTCCCAAACTTGGCTGTCATACACGGCTTCCATCTCTGCCTTCATGGCTTCCATCCATTGTTCAAACTCACTGCCTGATACAACATCTCCATAAGATGTAGGTTCATTCAAATCCCCATTATCTTGGGTGATTAGAAATCCAAGATACTTATCTGGTTCTTGGCGTACCCTACTGGATCTGCGAAGGTCTTGTGTTCGCACTTCCTCAACCGTTTCTGGTTAAGGTTCAACATCTTCATGTTGAATAACTGGCTCAACGTTCGGTAAAGTGACATCTTCCTCTACCTCTTGTAGATCTACATCATTTCTGGTGTTCTCTAGACAGAGAAATTTATCTTCCAGAAATTTTCCATCACGAGCCACAAAGACTTTGTTCTCTCTTGGATTGTAGAAGTAGTATCCCACGGTGCTTTTAGGATTACCTACGAAGGTGCACTTATCTGATTTAGGTTTGAGTTTTTCTGAGGTGGTACGCTTGACGTATGCCTCACAACCCCAAATCTTTAGAAAAGACAACTTAGGTTTTTTGCCTGTCCATAACTCGTATGGAGTCTTTTCTACCTCGTATGGAGTTTTTTCTACCGACTTTGTTGGTTCCCTGTTTAGTATGTGTGTTCCTGTTTCGAGCGCGTGTCCTAGAATGATACTGGTAGCGTGGAGTGCCACATCATCGATTGTACCATGTCTAGCAAGGTACGTTTCCTTTTTTCTGACAAACCATTCATCTGAGGTGTATACGGAGGTGTGAGTTGTGATACATCCCACATTCCATCAGATGATTGTCAAACTCCTAACTAAGATATTCGCCTCTACGATCTAACCGAAGAAAGATCTTTCTGACAAGTTGGTTTTTTACTTCATTATGATATTGCTTGAATTTCTCAAAGGTTTCAGACTTATGTCTCATTAGATAGACATATACATACCTACTAAAATCGTCAGTAAAGGTAATGAAGTACTGGTATCCTCCTCTTGCTTCATGACTGAAAGGACCACACATCTATGTATACAATTCCTTACAAATCATTAGCCCTTTCGTTTTCTTTGTTGAAAGGCTGGTTTGTCATCTTGACGGCCAAACAAGATTCGCAATTGTCATATGGTCTGAAAACGAAAGACCCTAGAAGTCCTCCTTTCTGGAGTTGTTCTATGTGTTTCTTGTTTATATGTCCCAGCCGACAATGCCAGAGGTAAGTTTGATCTTCAATGTCTTTGGATCGCTTACTTATATGATAGATTTCACCATTATTGTCTTGCAGATTTAATATGTATAGATCATTCATAGGAGTTGCTTTGAAATAGAAAATATCACTTTTAAAGCAAGAAATCCTTTTATAATCGTATTTATAATCAAAACCTTGGTCTACCAATAAATCAAAAGAAATAATTTTTTTAATCATCTTTGGAACATAATAACAATTATCTAGTTCCAAAACTAGACCCGAGGGTAAACTAAGATTATAAGATCCTACGGCTTCGGCTACAAGCGTCGTGCCTTCGCCAACTCGTAGGTTCGAATCATCCTTCCTCAAAGTCTCTCTTCTACTAAATCCCTGTAAGTGATTACAAATGTGATTACCATTGTCTGTATCAAGTACCCATGATTCATCACAAGTGATTAAACAATATATCATAAAGATACCTGGTGCATTGATAAACCGATGTCCATCTGGTCAACATTGAGTGAGTGAACGCAGATATTCTGGCTACGACATTCTGGGTAACTCAGATCTCTCAGCTCATCAATCCAATCACTGTCCATGAGTTCAGCAGTTGCTGGTTTCGGTTCCAAGCTGTCCAAAATATCCTCAGCAGTTGTAAAATCATCTTTATATATGTTCTTTATTGTTAAATAGTGCCACCGTTTGAAAAAAATTCTAGCTTTGTTCCTATATTAAGGCTTAGATTTATCGCTACAATATATAGTTTAGAATTTTGTTTATACTTTTATTTTAATAGCACCACCTGTTCAAATTTATATATATATATTAAAAACATGTGTATTTATTTTATTAAAAACCATCTGTGTACGGTACGGATTTGTTTGATATTATTTTATGTATATTATTATTTAGTTATATTTGTTTATACATTAAATAATTGTTATTCTCAACAACGTTGTCATCTTCGTTAATATCTATATTATTTTATAAATATATATACACACACACATATATAAAGGGAGGTTCAAACAACAAACATATCAATTTAAGAAAAACGTCAGGAGCAATCTCAGTCACTTATTCGGGTCAATAAAGGCGGCTTTGACCGGTCCCCATTTTAATAATCTCTACCCTCCCATGAATCGCGTCAATCCTCCGTTATCACGTCCACCGTAACCGCGAGATGATTGGCTGAGATTGTTCCTTACATTTTCTTAAATTGACATGCTTATCGTTTGAACCTTCCCATATATATATATATATATATATATATCTTTTAAATCTGTAAATTGTGATTGAATAAGTTAGGTTTAGGTTATGAACCTTAGTTGAGTTCAAATATTAATACTTGGAAGAAAAAATAACTACTTATGAAATTCGATAGAAAATTTTAAGGTTATTTTCTATATAAAATTTACGTAGCGAAACGTTTCACTAATTATAGAAAAATGATTGTTTTTAATAATTCGTTATGATATGGCATGGGCGGAGCTAAAGAAGGGCACACGGTGGCACGTGCAATCGTTTCATTTCTCCGTCATTGTGTAAAAAGTTAAGTATAGTGAAAGCTGCCACCGTATCAATTTGGTGTGTGTCACCGTATATTTTGAAACTACAATAAAGACATAAGTTTTCTGTGGTGGAGTTGGTTAGTTACTTGGTTTTTAAACACATGATCATGGGTTTGAGTCTTGTTAGAGACATTTTTTCTAGATTTTAGCTTTGCTTTTAGATTTATTGTGTTTATATAAAAAATTGTTTTTACCAAAAATTGAATTTGAGACTTCACCTTTGAAAAACAATGAACCAAACATCACACCAATAGAGATTTTGTGAAAATCATCTTTATATATGTTCTTTAGTGTGAAATGGTGTGCCACCATTTGAAAAGAATTCTAGCTTTGTCCCTATATTAAGGCTTGAATTTTTCGCTACAATATATAGTTTAGAATTTTGCTTATACTTTTATTTGAATAGAACCACTTGTCACGTGTCGCGTTTTCGGCCGTCCTCACATTCACAACCAAAAAGTGGTTCACATTTGAACTTCGGTCTATATAATATATATATATATATATATATATTAAAAACATGTGTATTTATTTTAGTGAAAATTTCATCTATGTCCTTAGAAACTTGCTATATTACGCATATATCCTTGTAAACTTTAATATTACGTCTATATCCTTCTAAACTTCTAAAACTCACACATATATCGTTCTCTCTAATTTAATTATATTTTAAACATTTAAAATACAAACAATTATCTATAAATTGAATTTATTTTGTAAATTACCTAACTACCCTTTCTAATTTCAATCCAAAATCAAAATCAATTTATCAATAATCTTATTGTAGTCGACTAACATCAATCGATCACAGGCTTCCCAAATCGATTTCTCATCAATCGATCACATAGGCTTCCAAAAATCAAAATCGATTTCTCATCAATAGATCTCCATAATCAATTAAAGGATTTCTCATCAATGAATCAATCACACAGCCTTTCAAAATCAAAATCGATTTCTCCAATCGATTTCTCTGTAATCAATCATCAATTGATTTCAAGCATGTGCCATTGATAATCTAGTTATGTCCTCCTACGAAGCTGTCCTCCTACGAAGACTCAAATAGACAACCTCAGAGGACAGGCACATTCGCGGCCACACGAATGGCGAGGGACATAGGTGCGCACCTTTTGACTAGTGTCACCCAACACTGAGTCGAACTCGTGTAAACATGAAAGTGCACACCTTTTGACTAGTGCCACTTTAAATCAATCTCATTTCAAAATCGACACAATGTACACCTTTTGACTAGTGTCACATTGTCCAATTCATGTATACGTAAAAATATGGGTACTCACCTTTTGACTAGTGACATCCCGGTCCACTTTTTGACTAGTGACCCATAGCATCCCGCTTTTTGACTAGCGGTGCTCCATAACATTTTAGTTATATAATATAAGCATTATTGAAGGTCTCAATACTTTCGTTTATTTCATATAAGCCAACATGCTCGGGATTCAATTCATTTGCATCAATCCATGGCATACATAATAACACGTATTTCTCATAAACACATTCATCATGTAATCACAAGGGTTTAACTCATACATTAGTGGCATACGATAAACTACTCCATGTATAATAATCCAACCAAGCCATTCATACAAGAATTGTCATTTATTCATTTCATGGCAAATCCTAAACCTAGAAATTTAGGCATTTCATCCAAAGTTCATTTTTATCCACAAAATCAAGCAAGACATGTAAAATCAAACAAGATGATGTGCTCTCAGTTTTAACAAAACGATTTTAGCAACTCACCTTAGGGTTTACACCCAAAACCCCCCAAATCTTCCGATTTAGGTCAAATACGTGAGCAAACCTAAAATCAAGTAAATCGAACCTTAGGTTAGTTTCATAACTCCTATTACATAGACTAACAAACCTCAAATGGTTTAGATAAAGCTTACCTAGCCAAATCTTGAGTAGAAACCCTAGAACTTGAAGAACACAAATCTAGCAACAATGGAGGTGGAAGATGAGGTGAAGATGATGAAGATCAAGCTTCCAACTCTTACTACTTTAACTATCAATCCATTAATGGGATCTTGAAAAGCTTGGAGAGAGAAGAATGTAGGAAAAAGAATCAGCTCAAAAGGTTGAGAAATGAAGAAGTTAGGAGAAAATGAAGAGAGGAGGGTTAATAACCCGTTTTCTCAAGTTTCAGCTACCTAGCAATCGCTAGGTATATAGCCAGCAGTCGCTAGCTACTGTGCGATCCCGGTGCGAATTTGTTTTGGTCATAACTTCTTCGTTATAGCTCCGATTTCGATTCTGCAAGAACCGTTGGACTCGTAATTGGATTCTCTAACATACTAAACCATAAAATACAAGATTTGATCCAAAATTCTATTTTCCAAATTTTATTAGAGAGTCGTTATTACAACCGAAATTTACGGGTGTTACAATCCTCCCCACCTAGATAAAATTTCGTCCCCGAAATTACTCCTTGTCCGAACCACAATTGATAACTTAGTTCAATCATTTGCCAAGATTAGGCGATCGTGTTCTCTCCACACCAGTCGGTTAGACTATTCTAGTCTTAAATATGTACTCAAAGAAAGTGTTAGTATTTTAGAATAAAAACTGAAAGTTGCAGAAGAAGAGGAAGCAATAAAACAGAAGGGAAACGAAAACCAAGGCTCGTGTTAAACACGATTCCCTTAAGCAGATTCGCCGTCTACTCCCAGGGTACAACGGTACAAGCAGTTGTAAACTGCCGGACGTAAACTTGCCTGAAAAGATCGCCGAAAAATCGAATGCAGAGAAGAGAGAGTGTGTTGATTTCAGTGTCTTGGAATGAGAAGATTGGGTCTGTTTATATAGTCGAAATGTGTAACATATGAAACCGACTCACTAACTCGGTATTCAATTCTGGAATCAAAACGTACGTAACTAATAATCTCATTAACTCGAGAATCAGAAACGTATGAAACCGACAGATGGCTTTAATTCAAGAATCTAAAGTTAATATGCTTCATACGTTAA
Organism: Centaurea solstitialis; assembly: GCA_030169165.1. Taxonomy (NCBI): domain Eukaryota; kingdom Viridiplantae; phylum Streptophyta; class Magnoliopsida; order Asterales; family Asteraceae; genus Centaurea; species Centaurea solstitialis. Next base: position 80,054,242 of record CM058040.1, on the reverse strand, counting down.
AAAGCATATTAATTCATAACTGAACTGTAAAAGCATGTTAAGTTAATATGCCTCCGATGTTAAAAAAAGCATATTAAATCTCTAACTGAAAATTCAGTTTCTGTAACTGAAATGTAAAAGCACAATAAGTTAATATACTACTGACCTTAAAAGCACATTAAGTTAATATGCTTCAGGATATAAAAAGCATATTAACTGTCAGTTACAGACAGGGTTTATTCTTGAATTGAATGGCTGTCAGTTACAGATTTTGTAACCGAAATTCATTATTGAATTATAGCGTCGGTTATGACTATGGGTCTGCAGCTCATCCCAAGGTACAAAACAACAACCCAAGTGCTCATCTTTAAGAGTCGATATCTCATTCACTTATTATCCGTTTTGGACACTTGACATACCGATTCGAAGCTCTCATATAGTAGAACACAAACCCACAAATAAATGTGTCCAAAATTTGGTAAAAGCCTATTTTTAACCAAAAAAACCAACAGAAAGCATTGATAAAACCTTCTAACTTAAGGGTAGTTCATCAAAACATCACAAGTCATTACTTCACGCCTATCCTTCGAACATAACACTTTTATAAAGTTAATATCACTTGAATACGCAAACCTTAGCTCCTTGTACAATTTAACCAAATCGAGTCGACTAAAGCCTATGGTTCAAGCTGCCTTACATCTTTCGTCTTCTATTAAAACCGATCACTCGGCTAAGAACCCCTTTACTACCAAGGAGTGCTTCAACACTCTTACTAACGGTGTCTAGCCGTTGTCATAATTCTCAAAGAAACTCGAAATTCTCGCCTACTTGTCTATGGATACCATAAGGAAGGTAAGTTTCTTTACTTAGCAAATTGCTAATTTCCACTAATCTGTAAATTTCCACATTCGCACTATCATAGCTCTTCTAATTGTCCAATCACCTACGCAATTCTAACTTTGCCTTAGGCGACTTAATCTTGAATTTCTAAGTACGAACTCCTCACAAATCAATTATAAGCAACGTTTTCGAGATCATTATACACTCTTAAAAGGCTTATCTCTCTATGGCAATTTAACATATTGGTATCTTGCACCTCTCTCACGGCATGCAATGCCCTTAGCCAATCACAACATCACCACTCTTGTATTAAAGGTAACGTTTTCTCGATTCTTAGCCATACATAACAACTATTATTTCATCCTTGCAACCACCATTCGACTATGATCTCTATGATCTAGATTTGGAAAGTCACTTAGGAACCACAACCCTAATTTTCCAAACATTCTAGCACCTACAAAATCATACTTGTCACTTCAGATGATCTAACCTCGACTTTCGAGCACATATTCCCACCTACTCTCATATTCATTCCACACTCAGGCCCATTACTTAGTCGCACTATACTTGTTATTATAACAATGAATTGTACGCCTATTTGGCACAAGATGTTACTATCTTATCCATAAGATTCCCATCATGCATCAACTCGACTATATGTAGCGCTTTCAAATCCCTTTATCCTTATAAAAGTTTCTTCCTAAGACAACATCACTACATTTCACTCGCACCCTTTGTTCAACCTATAATGTTCTTGCTAAAACACTTAATCCCCTTAAGACCGTTGCGCCCTTCCTGTTCCATAATTAAAACTACCAGATCACCTCACGTCCTAGTCTTTCACAGTCTATGGAACAAGCAAATAGTTACCTAATCCACTCGACCTAATGATGACACTTTCAGACATTCAACCAAAGCATGCTCCCATGTGGATCAATACACACCTATCATGGCACTTCCCAAAAATATTGCCTATTTCCCGATTGCTACTTCTATGGCCAAAACATCGGTTAGGTATTGACAGACGTAGAAAAGCTTTATAAAGGAATCCGACACAAAAGAACGAGCGACACCCGTACTAACTAGAATGTATACATGCAAGGAGTTAACAGGAAGGTTACCCGATACTACATCAGTCTTCTCCTTCTCCTTATCAACAGACATCTGAAATGCTCGACTCGGTGCCCTTGGTTGGTTGTCTTTTCTTGCAATAGGCTCGCTTAAGGCTCCGACCTGTCCTCTCATTAACTTTGGGCATTCTCTCATGAAATGCCCCGGTTCCTTACATTCGAAGCAAACTAGTCCTCGGATGGTGCAATCTCGAGCCATATGGCCCCGTTTCCCGCATTTACTGCAAGTGATAGGGTCTGATGGGTGTTCGCGGCGATATGGCCCATGATGCGTGCTCCGGCACTTATAGCACCACCATAAATCACGACGAGGTTCCCTTCGTCTCTCATCATTAGTTGTCTTAGTTGGACGTGGCTGTTCCGTCGGTTCTTCTCCTTTCCTCTTCTGCCCGGCTTGGTAGTGTTCCACTCGGGCTTGGGTGATATCGTCTTCTACTCTCAACGACTCTTCAATAGCTTCGTACAAGGTAGTAACCCTTGCGATTCTAACCGCCGATTTCATCTCGGCCGGTAGTCCACGTACGTAAGCCTTTATCTTCGCTCTTTCATCGGGGGCTAAGTGCTCTACCATCCCCAACTTCTCTAAGAATTCCTTTGCATAGTACGAAACGGGAGAATTGCCCTTCTTCATCCCTCGGAACTCATCCTCGATCTTGTCGACAGCGTGCTCGCTACAATACTTCTAGAGCATCTTCTTCTTGAATTCGCTCCACGGGAGTCTAGCTAACACTTCCGGCGTGAGAGAAGTACGGGTCAAGTTCCACCATGTTAGGGCCTCACCCTTGAGAAGGTGTGAAGGGAACTTGACTCGTTGGGAGTCATCACACTCGCTTGCCTCGAATGCCATCTCCATTTCTCGAAGCCAACACAAGCATGTTATTGGCTCATTACATCCGCGGAACTCCGGGGGTTTGCATCCCAAGAAGTTTTTGTAAGAACACCCCTTCCCCTTTGCCTTTTCTTTATCTCCGGTCATCCGCGTTTCCTCGGTGACCACCACTACCGCCGCATCCCCCGACCCAATACCGGCATTCTCTCCCACCGCCTCGTGGCGGCGGTAACTAGCGTCTCGCTCCTCCAACATTCTGGTGAACGATTCTTGCTGCTTAGTCATGGCCTCAGTAACGGCCCTCATCACGTTATCGAAGATTCTCATCTCCGGAGTTACCTCGGTTATTACCAGGTTTTGATCCTCAAGGTTGACCGTTGGAATAAATTCCATCCTCCCACCTAGGACCGAAAGTCTCGGTGGGCTCTCAACCTCATCGGTTCGCGCATGACGGTCGGCGGTTGAAGCGGTTTGGTCGGGTGGTCCCCGCGCGGCACCCGTCTGACTACGACTGTTTGCCATAACGATCTGTCACACAAACGCACAAGACTATGATAAGAATAGACTACCTTACAAATCTCAACATTTATCGTCCTCATAATAATAGTTACTCAAACACTCGTGTACAACGCATTCATAGATCAGTAGCTAGGTAATTTATGAACTAATCGTGCCTAAGCATTCTCGTTACTATCATCATAACTCTGAATAAACGTGAATTCGAAATCCTATCACTCTCCCCACATAAGGTTCTACCCAAGGTACGCGTCATATTTACTAACTTGCTAAGTTTAAGTCTAGGCATACTACAGTGATTACCTAGTTCGCTTAAACTAAAGCTCTGATACCAACTTGTAACACCCCAAAAATTGGAGTAAACAAAAACTTTCATTTAAGAAAGGTGGTAACACAAGTTACGCCACAGCGTGAGCTCATCCCAAAAACAGGGGTATAGAGTGTTGTATAATTACATGTTTGTAATATCGACAAGCAATAACAATAACCAACTAATCTATTCCTACTCTAGGAAAAGATTACAAAAGGGTTATCGTTCTACAATCGCCAAAGGTCTAGAGGACCGGTCCCTTCACACATTCCCCAAGCTCACTTTAATCCAAGCTCCTACTTAGGAGCGGCGTCCCTAGTACCTGAGAGACACATCGACACCAATCAAGTGTTAGGCCAAAAGAGCCTAGTGAGTTGTATCAACATAATACCACACATATAAAAGCATGGTAAGACATGTGAGATATACAAGAGTACACTAACAACGAAGTGTAGCATGTTAAACTGGTTTATCTTTTATCTTTGAAAACCGTGGGAGCGACCCACTTTCGCCAAGCAAGTTACACATCAGAGTCGAGACACCCCGTTGCTGTCCTCCTACGAAGACTCAAATAGACAACCTCAGAGGCCAGGCACATTCGCGGCCACACGAATGGCGAGGGACATAGGTGCGCACCTTTTGACTAGTGCCACCCAACACTGAGTCAAACTTGTGTAAACTTGAAGGTGCACACCTTTTGACTAGTGCCACTTTAAATCAATCTCATTTCAAAATCGACACAATGTACACCTTTTGACTAGTGTCACATTGTCCAATTCATGTATACGTAAATATATGGGTACTCACCTTTTGACTAGTGACATAGCATCCCGCTTTTTGACTAGTGACCCATAGCATCCCGCTTTTTTACTAGTGACCCATAGCATCCCGCTTTTTGACTAGCGGTGCTCCATAACATTTTAGTTATATAATATAAGCATTATTGAAGGTCTCAATACTTTCGTTTATTTCATATAAGCCAACATGCTCGGGATTCAATTCATTTGCATCAATCCATGCCATACATAATAACACGCATTTCTCATAAACACATTCATCATGTAATCACATGGGTTTAACTCATACATTAGTCGCATACGATAAACTACTCCATGTATAATAATCCAACCAAGCTATTCATACAAGAATTGTCATTTATTCATTTCATGGCAAATCCTAAACCTAGAAATTTAGGCATTTCATCCAAAATTCGTATTTATCCACAAAATCAAGCAAGACATGTAAAATCAAACAAGATGATGTGCTCTCAGTTTTAACAAAACGATTTTAGCAACTCACTTTAGGGTTTACACCCAAAACCCCTAAATCTTCCGATTTAGGTCAAATACGTGAGCAAACCTAAAATCAAGTAAATCGAACCTTAGGTTAGTTTCATAACTCCTATTACATAGACTAACAAACCTCAAATGGTTTAGATAAAGCTTACCTAGCCAAATCTTGAGTAGAAACCCTAGAATTTGAAGAACACAAATCTAGCAACAATGGAGGTGGAAGATGAGGTGCAGAAGATGAAGATGATGAAGATCAAGCTTCCAACTCTTGCTACTTTAACTATCACTCCATTAATGGGATCTTGAAGAGCTTGGAGAGAGAAGAATGTAGGAAAAAGAATCAGCTCAAAAGGTTGAGAAATGAAGAGAGGAGGGTTTATAACCCGTTTTCTCAAGTTTCAGCTACCTAGCGATCGCTAGGTATATAGCTAGCGGTCGCTAGCTACTGTGCGATCCCGGTGCGAATTTGTTTTGGTTATAACTTCTTCGTTATAGCTCCGATTTCGATTCCGAAAGAACCGTTGGACTCGTAATTGAATTCTCTAACAAACTAAACCATAAAATACAAGATTTGATCCAAAATTCTATTTTCCAAACTTTATTAGAAAGTCGTTATTACAACCGCAATTTACGGGTGTTACATATAGTGCCAACAACGGGTCTACATCGTCGTCTAAAGTATAATTAAACATTGATTATCATAACTTATTTTCCATAACATTTGTTGAATGTGTCAAATGTCATATGTTATAGGTAAATGAGTTGACAGAAGTTGAGAGAACAAATGACAGCGATGGAGCATTGACGCGCTGCAGGGATACAATCCTCCTCCTCTTCCTCCTAAAACACCTACCTTTTCCGATCCACCACCTTTTTTGATCTACATATTCACTCACTGCTTATTCTAAATTGGAATTCTTAATATATTTGAACTTGCATTGCATATTTGAATTGCAAATTTTATTTTCGTATTTCTGTATGAATTTGGATGGGTATGGAATGGGTAGGTATTTGTATACATAAATACAATTTTTTTACTCTTTTAATATTTAGCAACGGATTATTGATGGATTTTCCGTCGCTAAAGCTGGTTATAAATAATAAAAAATAAGTATTCGTCGCTAATCCGTCGTTGATTAGTACGGTCACTAATCTGTTGCTAAATATTTTCGTCGCTAATCCGTTGATGATGAGTACGGTAGCTAATCCGTCGTTAAAGGTATCTGTCATTGAATTTCGTCGCTGATTCGTCGCTCATGGCATCATCCAACGAATGATTGGCGACGGACCTTCGACGACGGGCAAGCAACGGATTAGCAGCATATTATTCCATCGTTGGAGGCCTATTTAGTAGTGCCATCTCTCACATTTTATAAGTTGGATCCACCTTTGATCTTATAAACCTAAGGTAAAAGATCCTGTGGAAAGTCACAATTAACAACGGAAGTTTGGGATGTTAATTTGAACCGTTGCTCATTTCTAATCTCATATCCTCTAACGAATTGTGTTTTGGAAGGGAACTGATTTAGTGCATTATCATACATCTTATCCAGGGGCGGAGGCACGATTGCATAAGAGGGGGAGCACTAAATATAAATATATAAAGTTTAAATATTAATGTTTCTAAAATGAAACATTAACCTAGCTAAAATATTTGTTTCAACCTTTCACTAATAGAATTATTCTTATATTGCACAACTAATAAATAACCGATTGTTTTCTCTTTGTTAGATATTTATTTATGGATGTTATATTTTAAATTAACTAATATAAAATAAATGAAAAAAATAATAGTTATGAATTAACAATATATATTGTTAACATGTATAAATAAATAATAATATTATTTATTTATACATGTTAACAATATATATTGTTAATTCATAACTTTACTGTTGCATGAACAGTAAAAATCTTCCTCTGAAATGTTAAATATATATAATTTAAAAATTTTGAAGATTGCTTTTAAAAATTGACCAAAATACAAAGACCTAAAGTGTATATTTCACGTTTCAATAGCAAACCTGTGTTTTCTGAAATTACTATATCAATAAAGAACAGGGGAAGGTGAGTAGCTGCTCCCTCTTGTTACAAGGTGGCTCTGCCCCTAATCTTATTTTGGTGCATCTTATTATAATGTTCATTCATTTCTTAAGCTCACGTTGACCTCAACTTATCGCAGAAACCAAACTTATAAACCTAATTCCTAATATGTTATAGAGAATTCTTGATTGTTGCTAACAGGTGAATAATAATATTTTCCATGATTTTGTTTGACAAAACTTTATTTACTATTTGGTATACAACATTTTAAATTATATATAATGATCAGATAGAAGTATTATAGGGAAATTAACACCAATAATTTCATTTTTGGTAAAATTTCAAGCCAATATATTAAATTAAATCTTAAATAATACATGCATCATCAGTAATCGTATTTTATTAGGTATCCTGAGTATTCAGCTGGCCTTGGTACCCTTTTAGCTCACATGGTTATGGAGCAATCAAGTCGATCAATAACAGAAACGTTTAGACCATCTCCAATGGGATCATCGAATCTTACACTAAACACTAAATTTGGTGTAAATGTTACTATTCACATCTCCAATAGGGTCACTATTTTTCACACTAAATTTAGTGTGATGAATAGTATCACACTGTATTTGGTTAACACTATTTTTTACACTATTTTTAACACTACTTTTCAATGTAAAAGGATTTGGTGTAAAAAATAGTGTTACCCATTGGAGAAGATTTACTAGTAACACTAAATATTACACTATTTTTGACATTTGATGTAAAAAATAGTGTTACCCATTAGAGATGCTCTTAAGGTTAGATATTTACAGTGACATCTCATTATGGTTTTAGATATTGTTTGTTAAACATAAGTTAGCTAATTAATAAGAAATAGATGATTTATATATGTTATTTCCTAAGAAACAAACAGAATCTAACATTATAAAATTTTCAAATTTGTCAATATAAATTAATTTATGATTGGGTAGCTAACAGAATATTCAAATTTTGTTTCACTTAAAACATAATGAATCATAATATTATATATCCATCGAATTAAATTTTACTACAACAAAATTGGGTTTATAGGACAAAATAAATTTTTAAGGAGGTGTTTGGCACATTGAATTATTTCTGAAGGAATAAAATTTGTTAAAAGAATTGAATCTAGAAGAAATTGGAATAGAAGGTAATCAAGTATGACAAAATGTTTGGTAGACAGGAAATAAAATATAATTTCTCCAATAAATTGAAATCTCTTTGTTTGGTTTGGAAAAAAAATTGGACCAGAATGAAATATTGAAAAATGACACAATTCCCCTTTCAATGATTTTAATTTTAATATTTTTAATGATAACCAATTAAAGAATTAACATTTCATGGACAAAGATGTAATTTACCCATTTATGAAATCACATATAAACACTGTGAGAATATGCGGAACCCCAAGATTAATCTCCAAAAGAGCCCTTGAGGAGAGAAATGGGGGGGGGGGGGGGGGGGGGGGGGGTTCCAACATATATAATGAAGATTTGGTCCAAGTCTAGCCGATGTGGGACTCTAACACGCCTCCTCCAACAGAGGCTAGATGAAGGGCCTAGAACGGCCAAGATAGGGCCTAGAACGGCCAGCCAGGAGAGGGTTGATGTGTCAGTCCCTAGAGTGGTAGACTTTGAGTCTGATACCATGTGAGAATATGTGGAACCCCAAAATTAATCTCCAAAAGAGCCCTTGAGGAGAGAAGAGGGGGTCCTAACATATATAATGAAGATTTGGTCCAAGTCTAGGCGATGTGGGACCCTAACAAACACAAATCGTATATAGAATTTGATATAATCATTAACCAAACCATTCATAAAAGTTGCCACATCAAATTCCCAAACATAAATATTGCTACAATAATATTTTCATACATGGCTATAAGTCACCGAACCATAACATCAAGACGATAAGTAACAAAAATATTATTTAATACACATCAATAGTCGGTCATTGTTGAATGTAAACCAAAATATTATTTTCAAACCAAACCGGTCATGGTTCCAATATAAAATGGACCCAAAATATGCACCAGACATATATATGATAAAAAATATTGTTTTCACTAAAGGATCAATTGTTCAATATCAATCGAACCCAGATAGAAATAGTTAGCAATTGTCCAACATGGATGAGAATTGATCATAAAGGTAGAAACAACTAGCAAAAATCATAACAACTACAAATTGTGTAGTAGTTCGAGGAAGAAGAATGGAAGAAACGACGGAAAAGGAAAAAAGTATACCTATCGGAGGCCGCTGAGTCGATTGTGAAGCAGTTTGAGGAAGAAGAATCGATGGTGAAGGCCTCCAAAACGTCTTAATAGACTACTTTATCTATAAGACATAATTTGTAGACCGAAAAATAAAGCGTCATAAATACCTAAAGACGCTGTAATAAGTGCATATGACGTTTTAGGCCTGTTAACAAGTTTTTAGGGACACGTTCAATACAAAGTGTCCAATTAGTTTCTTATACGACACTTCTGTAAAAATTTACTATAAACCTATATTTTTTTAGGGACAACCTTTTTTTATAGGACAATCTTTTTTAGGACAATTTATTTTTAAACCATTCTTTTTTAGACAATCCTTTTTTGTATTATTAGCTAATACGATTTTATTTATTTATAAAATTTACCTAAAAACTTGTTATAACGCCTAAAAATGTCTAATAAATTTATTACAATGTCTTTAGATAGGACAAACAATTTTTTGGTTTTATGATTTAAGTCCTATATGGGACGGGACGGGACAAAAAGAAATAGTCTTATGTTTGGTATGACATGGGACTAGAACAAAGCTCGGACAAGATGGGACTAAATTTGATTTTCATGGGATAAAATCAGATATTTTTTGTTCCATCAAAATGGGTGAAACAACATAGAACTAAACTCAAAATGACTCATATACCCTCCACACAATACAAACTCTAAGGCTGCACGCAGCGGTGGTAAATATTCCAGCGGGTTGAGCCCGCCAGCTTCAAAAAGCCCGACAGGTTGGGTGCAACCCCGTGGTAGCCGGCGGGCTGGAGGGTTGGCGGTGGCATGAAGCCGCTATGTTTGTGTGCGTTGTGTGTGAGAGGGTTGGGTAAGGGTTGTAGAGGGTTATGAGAGGGTTGGAGAAAAGCTGATGTGGCGCTGATGTGTGGCTATGTTAACCCGAAGGGCTCAGAGGGTCCGTTATGGATGGCCTAAAACCCATACTCATCAAATCGTACATAGAATTTTCTCAATTTGAAAACCTAAACTATCTCAAATTCTCAAATCTGAAAACTACAAACTCTCTTAAATCAAATTCCATCAAATCCTCTGCCAAATGGATTGTACTTTTTCCCTTTCAACTTGAAATTCTCCCTCTTTCAAATCTGCTTTTGAAGATTAACAAGTAATAGATGGGGGATGGTGAAAAAAAAGGATATGAAAATAGCAGCAAGGATAAGCAGATGATGGTGCAGTGGAAGAAGCATTCGAACAAAAGTGCGTTGGTTTGGTACAAATCGTTTGAAAGGATGGGTTTAAAGTGGTTTTTTTTTTTTAATCAATTGTATCGTTTACTTTATTTTATAGCATTTTGCAAACAAGTTTTAAATAATTGCTTATATATGTTTATATAATTTACTTTTTGATGTATGGAATTATTTTAAATTAATTTTCTAATTGATTTGTATTATTTGTAGTTTATTAATGATGAAAAATATTAATCTACATTTTCTAGGGTAATATGGTCATTGTAAAATTTTTGTTCTGTTTCACTTTAGTCATACCAAATGTAGAACAAACAATTAATTCTGTCCCGTCCGTCATATCCAGTCCTGTCCTGTCTCATCCAGTCTGCATATCAAACGCTACCATAAAGTGGTCTATTAGGTTGTTTTATTTTTCAGTATTTTATAAACTCGATTTTGTTGTAAAATTTTGCTACATTTTTACGATTTTATATCCATAAAATATTCGTTTTGTGAATATTGGAATATTATTTATCCACTAGCATAACACTACAAATTTCTATTATTTTATTTACTAAACATAATGGTGGCTAAATAATCTATAAATACCATTAACACGTTTGTTTCGATCAATAGCACTCAAGGCTTTATTGCATCAATTCACAGTCAGAAAAATGACCACTATTGAAGCTAATGCTGCCTTTAATCAGGAAAACACAAAAACAAGCACAGAGTTGGTTCGTCCTTTGGCTAACTTCCCTCCTTCGATATGGGGTGATCGTTTCCTATCATTCTCCCTTAACCATTCGGTAAAAGTTTGCATTCGTTACGACCTCAAAATATGCAATAATTAACACTTGCAAATAGTAGGTTGTTTAATTTTTGCATGTATTTATAATTAAATCTATTGTTTCTTTTCCTAGGAGTTGGATGCATATATCAAAGCCATGGAGGAGCCTAAAGAAGAGATAAGGAGATTGATAATCCACCAAACTATTGATACAAATGCAAAATTGAGTTTGATTTATTCCTTATATCGTCTTGGTTTGACATATCTTTTTGCGGAAGAGATTGATAGCCAACTTGATAAATTTTTCAATGAGCTTGATTTGAAAGATTATAATGAAACTGATATGTATACAGTTTCCATTCACTTTCAAGTTTTCAGGAGTCATGGTTATAACTTGTCATGTGGTAAGTCACTCCTTGCAAATGCTCATACATGATTTTAGTCAAGTTTATTCAATGGTCTAAGTTAAATCTATTTGGCATAATCCAAATCACTTACTTACTCTACTTATGATTACATATATAGATGTGTTTAACAAGTTCAAGGATTGGGATTTGGGTGCATTTAAGGAAGACATTGCAACTGATGTGAGAGGTTTGCTAGGCTTTTATGAGTCTACACATATGAGAACAAGATCCGAAAATATACTAGATGAAGCATTAAAATTCACAAAGGCTAAACTGAATAGTTTAGAAAGTACTCTAAAAGGAAATGTTTCAAGGCAAGTGAAACATGCTTTGGGTAGACCTTTTCATTGTGGCATGCCTATGGTGGAGGCAAGGTTATATTTACTCAACTATGAAGAAGAGTGTTCCAAGTATGACTCGTTACTAAAGCTTGCAAAGGTGCACTTCAACTACTTGCAACTGCTACAGAAGGAAGAACTTCGCATTGTTACAGAGTAAGTAATTATCGACGCACTTCAAGCATATAGTAGAATGAACTACGTTCACAAAAAAATGGTTTTTCGTCTATATATCTTTTGAAAATCTCAATGACTAGTCAAGTTAGAAGAGTTTTTCGATACCAATACTTAAAAAAGAAAAGGTTATAATAAATTTTAGTAGTGTAAAAGTTAACAAATTTATAATTTTTCTATCAGGTGGTGGAAAGACATGAACTTCCAAGGAATAACTCCATATGCAAGAGATAGAGTACCAGAGCTTTACTTGTGGGTATTAGGATTGTTCTTTGAGCCTTATTACTCTCAAGCCCGAATCATAACAACAAAAATCATACAATTCGTATGTGTATTAGATGACACATGTGATGCGTATTCAACTATTGAGGAGTTTCGACTTTTAACACATGCGATTAATAGGTAGCAACTTTTTCATTTTACGCATCCTATTATTTCAGTTTTGTTGTAGTGATTGTTAACAATATATGATGTTTTAGGTGGGAAATAAGTGCTATGGAGCAACTTCCCGAATACATGAAACCATTATATAAAATTATATTGGAGGAGTATGCTAGACTAGAAGAACAACTAGCCAAAGAAGGAAGAGAAGATGTGGTTTACACTTCCAAACAAGCGGTACTTACGATACGATTTTAATCTAATTCATGTTTCACTTGCATTATTTAATTTGGTTTGCTCTTAACTAAACTCTATAATGAACATAGTTCCAAGAACTAGCTAGAGCCTACCTTGAGGAAGCAGAATGGAGACATATGGGAGAGGTGCCATCATTTGAAGATTATATGAAAGTCGGATTAACTACATCTACTCATGACCTTCTTTCGAAATCTGCCTTGATTGGCATGGGAAATATTGTCACCGAACAAGCTTTGGCTTGGTACAAAAGTCATCCCAATCTCATTATAGCTTTAGAGATAATTGGAAGACTCAAAGATGATGTGGCTTCTTTCAAGGTACCAAACCATTCTTTCCAAGTGTTTTATGGAAATAATTTCTTTTATGATGAATATGTTACGCGGTGTGATCTTAGCAGTCTTTATTTTTACAATCATATTTGAGTTTTCATTTGAACTTCTGTCTATATATATATTTGCGTTTCTATTTGATCTCAACGGTCCTTATTTTTATGATGAACTTCTGTCCTTATTTTTAATTGTAATTTTTGACTTTTCAACCTTGATCTTAGTTTGAGCGTGAACGACCAACCTCGCTCACAAGCATAGACGCATATACCAAAAGTTTTGGAGTGTCTGAAGATGTAGCTGTTGACCAAGTCAAAAAAATAGCTGAAGATGCATGGAAAGATATAAACAATGGGTGTCTAAAACCAAGGGAACTCTCAATGGATTTACTAGCTCCAATTGTTAATCTTGCAAGGTTGTCAGATGTGGCATATGTGAAGAATGATGGGTTGACTTTTCCTCAGATCTTCAAAGACTATATTACACTCTTGCTTTTTACTTCTGTCCCCATATAACTATTAAGTTATTTTGTATCTTCCTTAATAACAACTTCCATGATAATAAATTACACATATCCATTATGGGTACCTGTGTAGGAAGTTGATCTCCCTTTTTAGCAGATATATATCATGTATTTTGTTTGTGTTATGGGTACACTACATGTTTATGTAAAAGCAGGGTCGTTCTTGACATTTTGAAGGCCCTGTTCAAAATACTAAGTGTGATTTTATAATATTTGTTTTTTGATTATGTTGGATGTTCCTATGTTCCCCTTTCTTGTCCCTTTCTTTAGGTAGCGTTTGGTACGCAGACTGGATGGGACGGGACAGAACAGGACAGGACTGGACAGGACTGGACGGGACGGGACAAAATTAAATTAATAGTCTGTCCTACGTTTGGTACACTAAAACAGGACTGGACTAAAAATGCTAAAATTACCAAAATACCCTTAAAATGTGATTTAAAGTTTTTCTAATATAATTGTTATATAAATTAAAAGTACATATTTATTTATATTTTTAACTTTTCATCGGTTTTTTTACATTTAAAAGAGAAAGTAAAAAAAAATTTACATGTTATTATAAAATGTTAACCTAACCCTATCAATATCTCTTCTTTTTCACCGCCTCCATCTTCATTTTCTTTTGCAAAACCCCTCTACTCTTCAAATTCAAACCATCATCTGCCTTATACGCCTCAACTTCCAGCACTACCCAATCTTCAATGCATTAATTTGCATCATGCCAAGCACCGGCACCTTTCATTTCCTTCTCTTTTCTCGTTTTTTGTCTTAAAAAAACCCATCTTCTTTTGTTTTATGGAGGATGTAAATATAGGTTGAAATGAGAGATTGGTTAGAAAAGATGGTGTTACAGATGTACAAGGGCCGATGGAGGTAGTGGTCGGAGATAGGCGGTGGCCGGAGCTGGAGGTCGGAACCGGAGAGGTTGGCCGGGAGATGGGAAAGGGGTCACGACTCACGACTCAGCAGGTGTTCCAATGCTTAAGAGAAAAGATGAGGATACGAGGGCATTTTAGTCATTTTATGGTTTGTCCCATCTTGTTCCACCCTTTTAGGTGGAACAAAAAATCTTTAAAATTGTCCCACGTCCAACCTGATTCTGTCCCAACTTGTCCAACCTGTTTTTGTCCCATGGCATGCCAAACATGGGACTATTTATTTTTGTCCCGTCCCGTCCCATCTAGACTGCAAAACAAACGCACCCTTAAGGATGTGTTCTTAAATTTTTTGGGAGGCAAAGGAAGGGAAATGGGAAAAAAGAGGAGAGAAAAAAAAACTACATTTCAAGTTTTTTAAGGAAGAAAATGAAAGTAAAAGATAAATTTTTATATATTTGTATATATAGACCGATCTCTAGCTTCGATCAAAATTGACCAATCCAAATTTTTGTCTTTGACTAGTAAAAATTGATGGTAAAGAGGTAGTTTTGTAACTTATATAAATAAGTGAAAAACAGGTTTATACATGAACCCATTTGATTCACATGTGAACTATATGTTCATATGTGAATTTGAATAATTTACATATCAACTATTTTTAATATATGAATATGTGTAATTAATATGCTAATTATTTTTAGAGTAAATTACGGATTTGGTCCCTGTGGTTTGCCAAAAATTACGAATTTGGTCCCTAGAGTTTAAAAAAATACAAATTTGGTCCTGTAGTATGCGATTTTGTCCGGTTTTGATCCCTCCGACTAACGGCTGTTAAATGAAGCCGTTAGTTCAGGGGTAATTTCATCTTTTTCCATTTTAACAAACCACATGGACCAAATTTGGACAAATTTCTTTTTTTTTTTGTCTTTTTCTCTCTCATCACTTCTTCTTCCCCACAAAACACACACACACACACACATATATATATAACCCACCATCACCACCCACCACCACCCATTTTTTCCATCACCACCATCCACCATCAGTACCACCCACCCACCCACCCACCACCACAGACACACACAAACATACACACACACACACACATATATATATATATATATAACCCACAATCACCACCACCACCCATTTTACCACCGCCTACCACCTCCAATTTTACCCACCACCAACATCCATTTTACTTACCCACCGCCACCACCACCACCAATTTTACCTACCACCCACCATCACAATCACCACCCACCACCACTCGTCGGGAGAGGAAATTAGGGGATTTGGTAGGGTTTGAGTGTGGAGAAATTCGATGTGAGGTACATGAAATTGGTGAAACTGAGTTCGAGTTTGCCGATAGAGATTTGGTGTGGATATAGATTTGGATTTGGGGCAAGGGATTTGAGGGTTTCTAGGGTTCCAGTTAATATATTAGTTGTTTTTTAGGGTTTATATGTATGTATGTATATGTATATAATATATATATATATATATGTGTGTGTGTGTGTGTGTGTGTGTGTGTGTGTGTGTGGTCACGACGGTGGTGGATAAAAAGAGGGTGGTGTTGATGGTGGATGGTGGTGGTTAAAATGGGTGGTGGTGATATTGTGGGTTATATATATATATATATATATCTGTGTGTGTATGGTGGTAAAATGAGTGGGGGTGGTGTTGGTAGTGGTTAGGGCTGGCAATGGGTAGGGTATGGGTAGGGTAAGGGTTATTCCGTTATCCAATCCATTTAAAATAGCGGGTAACGAAACGGGTAATTATCCATCTTAAATAACTCTTACCCATACCCTACCCTACCCATTAAAAATAGCGGGTAACGAAACGGGTAATGGGTAAATGGTTAAACAAAAAAAAATCTGTTTTGATCAATAAATATATCGTTAAACCTCAAACATATAAGTAAAATAGTAGTTCATAAATAATTTTTATATATGTAATTTGCTCTAGTAAACATTAAAATATTACCACAAACATATTCATATTAAGATAAAGTACAAATTAACATATGACAACGTTATAAAAAATATGAATAATAAAATTAATATAATTATTTAATATCTAATTTTATACAATTATACATGTATATATATCATAACGGGTAACGGGTAATGGATAACGAAAAAAATCATTTATCCATATCCTACCCACTAAAATTTTGGGTAAACGGGTAATGGGTAAGTGGATAAATGGATAATTTTTCGTTATCCATACTCTTATCCAACGGGTCGAAACATAACGAGTAACGGGTGTACCCTTATCCATTGCCAGCCCTAGTAGTGGTGGGTAAAATGGGTGGTGGTGGTGGTGGATAAAATGGGTAGTGGGTGGTGGTGGATAAAAAGGGCGGTGGGTGGTGGTGGTGATGGAGGATAAAAAGGGTGGTTGGTGGTGTTGGATAAAATGGGTGGTGGGTGGTGGTGGGTAAAATGGGTTGTGGTGGTGGTGGAAGATAAAAAGGGTAGTGGGTGGTGGTGGATAAAAATGGTGGTGGGTAAATGGGTGGTGGTGGTGGAGGAGGATAAAAAGAGTGGTGGGTGATGGTGGATAAAATGGTTGGTGGTGGTGGAGGATAAAAAGGGTGGTGGGTGGTGGTGGATAAAAAGGGTGGTGGGTGTTAGTGGGTAAAATGGGTGGTGGTGGTGGTGGTGGATGAAAAGGGTGGTGAGTGTGGGTAAAATAGGTGGTGGTGGTGGTGGAGAATAAAAATGGTGGATGGTGGTGGGGTTGGTGGTGGATAAAATTGGTGGTGGTGGTGGAAGAGGAGGATAAAAATGGTGGTGGATGAAATGGGTGGTGTGGAAGAAGAAGATATGAAAGAGAAAATGGGGAAAAAGAAGAAGAAGAGTAAATATCACTTTTGGTCCCTGAGTTTATTTTCTAAAAGAAAAAAAAAAGGAAAATGTAAACAGACATAAATACCCTTGACTTAACTGGCATTTTTAACAGCCGTTAAAGTTAGGGACCAAAACCGGTCGAAAATGCATACTACAGTGGCTATTTTGTATTTTTTAAACTCTAGGGACCAAATTCGTTATTTTTGGCAAACCACGGGGACCAAATCCGTAATTTACTTTTATTTTTAACTCATTCATATATGAACCATATGTTCATATGTAAAACTATACAATTCAAATATTAACTATTTTTAGTTGATTCACATATGAATAATTGTGATTCATATATGAGCTAACTAAATGATTGATAACCCTAAAATTAGACATGTTTGGGTCGTTCTAATTTGTATTGTTTTATCCCACTTTAGCGTGTTTTGGGTACAATTTACTCCTGGAAGTTATTGTTTTTCAGTTTAGAAGGTTGTGGAGGCCCGTGATCATAAAAAGTACAAAAAGAGGTGAAAAAGCATGAAGATTGGAACAAAGGAGAAACAGAGGGCTCTCGCGATCGCGAGACCTCAGTCTAGCGTCGCGAGATTGCCAAGATTCTAGAAGATTCTTTCATGCAGCCCACTTGGCGTCGCGAAAAGTCTACCAACTGTCGAGAAAGAGAAGTCAACCCTGAATAGAAGATTATAGAATATTCAAGAAACGATTTTTAGGGCTTCTCAAGTGGCTCCCGTCGCGAGGATGCTGCCTCGCGATCGCGAGGTGGGACGAATTCACTCTTTAAATACTGCCTTCAAGCCTGCTTCAAAATATCATCACATCTTAGTTAGAAAAAGAAGAGGAGAGTTCAGATTAGCTAGCCGGAGGGAGGAACTGTATGAACCAGCAGTAGAAAGCGGTGCTTAAATGCAGTGAAACTTCCCCAGTTCTTACTCGGAGTCATCTTGCCGGTGCCCGATCATCACTTGCTGCATGGTCTGCATGATGAGTTCATATTATTCTTTAGTTTTTTTTTGCATTATGTTTCTTGGCTAGTTACTTTATAGTGCTTGCTATGGATTGATGAACTTGTAGGATGATTTGACTTTGTGGTTTTGATTTAATTATTAGATTTATGGTTTATTGAATGTTTGTCTTGTGATTCCTATTTATTGTCTTAACTGTGGTTACTTGAATTCGTTGGTTGGGTGTGTTTGTTATCTGACAATTAATAAACACTCCTTTTAGTATTTGTCCTTCTTGGAAGCTGGAGAGGAAGATTCAGTGAACTGATTCTTCTACCTGCATTCAGTAGCATAGTGTCCCTTTCCCTGACACTTGAAGCAAGTAGCAGAGGCCTTATCACCAGAGGGTGTTTCAGCCTTGTTAGTAAGAGAGAGGGGTCTGGACTTTCGGAAGTTTCCTTTTCGTCCAAACTTCTTGAAATGCTTAGAAAGAAGAGCAAGGGACTCATTGAGCTCAGTCTCAGTATCAGAGACGTGGTCAGAGTCAGAATCTTCTATCTCAGGTCACTGTTGAGACATGATTAGAGGGTTGAGGAGATTCAGAAATTAAAGCAAGAGAGGTGCTTTTGACATCCTTAGTATCTCTTATGAGATTAGACTTAAGGGTCTTGTGTTGTTCATGGTTGAGCATCATACCATATAACTCGCTGAGACTTATAGTCTTTATGTCCTTTGACATTTTAAGACACATGGTGTAATTTTCCCAGTGATCCGGGAGAGCTTCCATGAACTTAGGCCGTCCGTTGTGGGAGTGGCAAGAAAGCGGCAAGGGGGCCGAACCCGTCGGCTTGCCGATTGAACACCGCCGCGTGTTCATCGGCTTGCCTTCGGGTAAGGGTGCCTCGGCAAGCCAAAGCCGATGAAATTTTGGAACTCATCCCCCCTCTAACGGCTAGTAACGGCTAGTTTTTTTTTATTTTTTTTTCAATTTAATATATATATATATATATAACACCTCTTTCAATCTTTCTCTCAACATTTTTTCATCATTTTTCCTAAACTTTCTTTCAATCTTTCTTTCTCAACATTTCTCCAAAAAATGTCTTCATCGTCATCGCGATCATCATCCGCATCATCTTCGTCGATTTACCACCCGAATTACGATGACGACGTTGACGACATGTTCGACGTCAACGAATTGGCGGCCGAAGAAGCCATAAACGAAGCGGTTAAAGTAATTCTCGATGAGGAAGCAACTTCGAGTCGGCAAACGAGGAGGCCGCCAAAAAGTCGAGATCGTATTACGGCACACGAGAAACTTGTTAGGGACTACTTTTCAGATAATCCGGTGTACGACAATAAAGATTTCGAACGGCGGTTTCGTATGACCCGACGACTATTCCGTAGGATAGTTGCGGATCTTGAGAGGGAGTACGAATTTTTTAAGTGGAGTGAAGATGCAAGAGGAGTTAAGGGGTTTTCTCCGCTTCAAAAATGTACTTCTGCTATCCGACAATTGGCGTACGGTATTGCCGCCGATTCCACGGACGAGTACTTGCAAATGTCCGAAACGACATCAAGGGAATGTTTCACCAATTTTTGTCAAGGTATTATACATCTTTATATGCGAAAATATTTACGAAAGCCTACCGCAAATGATGTTCAGTCGTTGTTCGCATTGCATGAGCAACAACACGGCCTCCCCGACATGCTTGGTAGCATAGATTGTATGCATTGGGATTGGAAAAATTGTCCCGTAGCATGGAGGGGTCAATACCATAGAGGTGATCATGAGGGACCGACAACTGTTCTAGAGGCGGTAGCATCGTACGATGGTTGGTTTTGGCACGCATATTACGGAACCCCGGGTGCCACAAACGACATAGTTGTTGTAAACCAATCACCGGTATTCAACGATTTGTTCGAAGGCAAAGCACCCGATAGCTCGTTTTCTGTGAATGGCACACAATACAAACACGGATACTATCTTGCGGACGGGATTTATCCGAAGTGGACCACTTTTGTCAAAGCATATAGGTTTCCAGATGACGCCAAACGGATAGCGTTTTCGGAGCGTCAAGAATCGGCTAGGAAGGATATCGAACGTGCATTCGCGTTACTTCAAGGAAAATGGCACATTGTTAAGTATCCGGCACGGGCGTGGTCAAAAGCAAAATTAAGGTATACAATTTACACGTGCATAACTTTACACAACATGATTCGTGAAGACGAAGGCTTTGCAAATTATCCTTTTGATGAAAGCGAGGTGCCCGTTGATGAAGTAGATATATCCGAAGAAGAACGAGCGCAAAACGTCAACGAAGTCAAAAATAGTGAAAGACACCTCAACCTTCGAGTCGATTTAACGGAACACTTTTGGGCATCCCGAAATTAATTTTAATTTTAATTTTATTGTAACGTTAGTATTTAGTTTAATTTTAATTTTAATTTTAATTTTTAATATTATTTTAAATGTTATTAATATTATTTTTAATATTACTTTTAATTTTAATTGTTTTTTAAAATTAATCAAGTTGATGTAGTGGGTTGCAGTGGGTCGACAGTGGATGAATTGGGTAGTTTTGGGTAAAATAGTGGAAAGCTGATGTGGCGCTGATGTGGCAGTTTAAACAATTGGGTTGCAGTGGGTCGACAGTGGATGGCCTTAGTGATTACCTGCGAGTTGGAGTAGGAGACGTCGTAGGTCTTCAGATCTATCAAGAGGCAGTTAAACCTCTGATGGGTCTGGGATAGAGTTTCACCTTTAACAGCGATGAACTTCTCATACTGACGTATGAGGTGAATCTTTCTAGATTCCATGAGAGCATCAGCGCCCTCATATTGGAGACACAGAGTGTCCCATATCTCCTTAGCAGTTTTCAGCTTGCTGATGGAGTGAAATACTTCATCAGGAAGAGACATAGCTATCAGAGATCTTGCCTTGGTGTCAATATTCACCAGACGTCTATCTTCATCAGACCAGTTAGCAACTAGTTTGACAAAGCTTCTTTCCTGTACTACAGGGGTGTTTTCAGTAGCAGCAACGGAAGGGATTATAGAAGTGGGAACGTGTGGTCCATGCTCTATATAGTAGGGGATTTGAGGGTCAGAACCAGCTAAGAATAGCTCCATCCGAGATTTCCAGAGAGTGAAATTTTCAGGCATGAATCTGGGTGGCTTTGCCAGAGATCCAGAATCGAAGTAAGAATCTTTAGAAGGAAGGGTGGCCATAGTGTGGATCTAGAAACTATGTTTCTTTTGTGAACGGTTAGATAGAAGAAAGAGTTTCTAACCGCTCTGATACCACTTGTTGGTCCTCTTTCGATGGCTAACTGTGTAAATTGTATTGTAGAAGGGGGGGGGTTGAATACAATCAACACAGTTTCTTTTACTTAATTTAATTCACAACCCATATGGAGTTTTTGTGTGAACTAAAGTAGATTGTTTGTTGAAGCGGATCTAGACTATGTCAAGATCCAAACAATCCATAAGCATTTCACGAAGCATTTGCTTTTGCACAAAGCAAGAATAGAGAAGGATAGAAGTGAACCTTGATAGAGAGAGAAAGGATTGGGGTATAGAAGCATGAACCAAGGTTGGTTTGAAGAACAAACCTAATACTCATGTTTATACCCCATGCATTAAATGCATGGCGGAACCACTTTTGCACGGGCAAACTGGGAGTGGTTCTATTGTACTATACACTACAAACGACGGCCCATACATGGTAGGGTTATGGTCTATAGTGTACAGTTGCCTTATGGTTGACAAGCAAAGAGGGAGCAGTGAAGAGACATCCCCTTTTTGTACTCTTGTCAGAAAGGCAAATCAAATCCTTTGCGTGCATATAGGAGGGAAAGACAAATCTTGAATTCGTAAAGAGCAAGTCACTGATCGGGCCTTAGAGTCGCTGATCTCTGGGAAAGATCAGGGAGGCACTGTGACTTGTCTTCAGCAGAACGTCATGCAGAGTAGTCAGCTTGCTATCACTGAGCTCAACTTCAGATCACAAGCTCGCTGACTCTATCATTCAGCTTACATCAATAGATGGTGCTGATGGTTTTCTTATGGCATGACAATTTGTCTTTCAGGGGATACTTAGCTGATGTCTGCTCTTGCTGATACTGAACGGAGTCAGTGATCAGCAGTCGCTGATTTCCCAAACTGTCAGCGATAAAGAAACGCTGAAGTAGTGAACTTCATCTTTCAGTAGTGCTAAGTATTTTACAGAAGATAGATAAAGGATCATTGGTATTTCACAAAGTCTTGGGAAGACTGGATCAACAGTACTAGATTTACAATCCATGTACTTGGGCCAGACAACCAACCTGGTTGATAATCACAGATATTCATGTTAGGGTACTTTATGCTTAAATTCTTACAATAACCATTAAATCTATGTCTTTTGGTAACTTATGTCAAATCATATGAAAAGGGATTCTAAAATCCATAGTAAGTACTTGTCTTTCCTTTGATATAAAAGTTTAGATTTTTATTTGCTTTCTTACTTAATTCTTGTTTTACAAACATCCCTCTTAATTGCTATTTAATTAGATTAATTAGTTTGACTTAAAACCGAGATTAGATAGCTTCATTGTTCTCAGTGGTAAGAACGATACCTGGAACTTACCTAAACTATATTATACCCGATTAGGTACCCTTGCTTGTGAATGTGTGATTAATAGTTGGGGTAACTAATAAGGGTAAAACTTGTGATTGAATTTATATACATATTTTCACACATCAAGTTTTTGGCGCCGTTGCCGGAGAACGGTGGCTTATTTGATTTTGTATTTGGAATAAGTAAAGAAGATGAAGACGGCAGTCATGGAGGTCTCGAAATTGATTTTGAGGTTGTCAATTTGATTTTGATAATTAAAGGAATTGATTGGAATTGATTTTGGGTTTGAAATTAAGAAAGGGTATTTTAGTAATTTAGGAAATAAAATCAATTTGCAGATAATAATTTTGTATTTTTTTAATTGGATAAATCTAATAAAATTTAGGAGAAGGATATATACGAGAGTTTAAGAAGTTTAGAAGGATATAGACGTAGTTTCAAAGTTTAGAAGGATATATACGTAATATTGCAAGTTTTTAAGGACATAGATGAAATTTTCCCAATTAATAAATATAGTAAGTTATAACAATTAATTTGTTTCTTAACCACTAATTAATTAATTATAACAAGAAA
>CM058040.1:79989573-80030655 GCA_030169165.1 Centaurea solstitialis | reverse complement strand
GGAAAAAAGAACACCACCCCCACCCTCATCCTTGCTCACCAAGTTTGCAATCCCTTATAACCTATCCCTTACCCCAATTTCAATCTCACTTCACCTCACACCCCATAAATTTTCGATGGAGAGCTCTGCTGATAAACCACCACCACCGCCGGAATCACAACCGGCGATGCACCACCGCACCACCGTCTCCGCCGAACCACCGGCGACGCAACCACCACCCTCTGTCACTTCCTCGCCACCGTCGGCGACGTACAACAACACCACCACCGATACCCCGATACCCCCACAGCAGTGAAGGTTGACTCGAAACACCCAACGTTTGCAAACAAGAACAATGGCAGAATCTGAAGGGTCCGCGATATCAGTCTCGGATACATCCGACTCCGGACACTTCACGACCACCATCGAAGCCGTTACAACCAACACCTCGCTAGATACACTCGCACGGGCAGCGGCGGGGGCCGAACGATCACTTCTTCCGGTGTTTCGGATTTCAGGTATATCCACTTCCACGATTACGGTAACCCGAAAAACATCCCCACCGATACCAAAAACGGGTCCGGTTTCATCAAGCCGACCCTTTATCGATGAGAATTTGGCCAAAACCGAGTCCCTTACAAACAAAGGGATTCAATTGGGACGTGTACCATCTCGGTTTGCCGAGATTTTTGGGTCGGAATGAATGGTAACACGTGGTTATAAGCAGCCCCCGACCTCTCACGGGTTCAATTTAAATGATATACCCGAATCCCCCCGAATACCCGAACCCGGTAACAACCCGTTTGTTATATGACCAAACCGAGACGTAAACTTGAACCCCTACCCAATTGGCCCAACACCACTTTTACCAAAGCCCAAACACCACCCACTGTTAACCTCATAAATCAGTCGAATAAATCCCTACCCCAAACCACCAAAAACACCAACATACAGGGACCTGATTTAGGGAAGGATACAACTCAGAAAACCTCTAATTTCGCTTCTGTTGGAGAAACTCAGATTCCACAAGAATCTGAGTTTGCTAATGAGTTTTTGAGCACAGATACACTACCACCGAAAAAGCGAACTCAAGAGATGCCAAGAAAAAGCAAACAGGTAAACGTGTTGGCGGTCGAACCACCGGTGCATCAGAGCCGATTCCGGAGGTTCACACGAGCCGAGAAAGCAAAGGGGATAGTCGAGCCATCGGCGGAACAAGAGCCGGTTGTGCGAAAACCGGGAGCGGTGCGGATACGAGACTTGGACGACATTCGAGAGGAGCCGCGAACACGCCCGGAACCGCCACGGACACGCTCCCAACAGCCGCGGGCAGCCCCTAAAGCAACCGGACAGCAACAAAAGTCAACCGCGTCGAAGGGTAACGGTTATCCGATTTCCGTCCTTACCGATTTCGATTTGTTGAGTTGTGATGAGGCCCGGGAGGTGTATTTCCAATACGCCTCCAAAGACATAATAACCCCCAAAGGTTTTCAAAAACCCATCATCGACAATAATCCCATTCTACGGGATGTCGTTGACGCTTTTAATTGGTACAAAGTATGTGCCATACCCCCGAAAATCAATATCGGTTGGATCCGCGCCTTTTATAACGAGGCCGCGGTGGGTATGGACTACAAAGTTTTTGTGAGAGGTACCCTTGTCGATTGGTACCGGAGGCTTTCAATGCCTTACTTGGGTTAACCCCTCCTCCGGAATCCGAATTCGATACCTTATGGAAAAATTGCTCGGATGACCAATTTGCACACATTCTTGAAACCATAGGCGTTGAGGGGCAAAATGGGATTTTCAAGGCCAAAGGCGTCTTTTTGAGGGCCGATACCTAAAACCCGAGGTCAATATGTGGTTTTACTTTATCCGACACACACTACACCCCACTAGTCACGACTCGAACTTATGTATGGAACGAGTGTTTTTACTTTATTGCATAGTCGCGAAAAAACCGTTCAATGTGGGAAAACTAATAAGTTCGTCCATTCAAATGTGTTTAAAAAGAGGATGGTGTAGGATGGTATTTCCGGGTTTTATTCACGATCTTTTGTTAGCCGCTAACGTACCGATACTTGACTACGACCCTTACCTAGCGAAAAAGGTGGTAATAGACCAAAAGGCTTTTGATAGGGTAACCAAATATTGTGCCCAAAATGCAGATTCATTGACACCTAATTTAGAAGCCTTAAAGGTTGTTTTTGAGGATGTCTTGGCAACTCACACGACCAAGATTCTAAACAAGCTTAAGGAGAAGGACCGAAAAAGAAAGAAACAAATCGACGCTTTAAAGAAGGATGTGAAACGCCTCAAGAAGGAAAAGAAGCAAAAGGAGCACGCAAGGATGTTAAAGGCCGAGGTTGAGAAAGCTTATGCGTTGGGAAAAGCGAACAAACCGTTGTCGGCACCGGAAGCTTCGAAATTGGCGGTGGATAGCTCATCGTCTTCACCTACTCAATCCGAGTAGGCCAGGTTCAACTTTCGAACACCCTTTTAAATTTCGGTTTGTACATATGCTTGTCTTGTTGCGGTAATTTGCATTTAGAAGTTCGTTTTACACCCCGTGTACATGTTTTTTGGGATTATTTGTTGTTTTTAACCACTCTTTGAACACTCGGTTCGGTCGAAAATTGGGCAGCCCCTTTGTCCTCTTGTTGGCAGATTTGGGGCTCGAAAAACATTACCAAACGACTTGTTTTTAGCCTCTTTTGATGCAGATCCAAATAGGGGCAGCCCCCTTTTGTGATTTTTACGCGTCGAATTTGTGGTTCACCACATATAGAGGCATTCCCTCTATTGTTTGTTGATAGATGTACGCGACGCTTAATTATTGGGGTGACTTTTCATGCATCTTGGTACTATTGCAAGCTTTCGTATGGTAACGGTGTGTACAAAAGTGGGTTATTTTTGGTTGTTCCTCCACGCTTTTAAGCTACTTTGGAACTTTGCTGATTTTAATGTCTATTTTTTGTTTTAATGGGTTGTTGGAAACGGTCCGTGTGTCACTTGACACACGGCTGTTTTGTGTGTTTCTGATAGGCCACGGCACAAGGTAGCAAGACCGAATGGTCTTTGCTTCTCGCTCATTGCTTAACCCATGCTTCTAGTTGGTCCAATTTGCGTCTTAGTTACGAACACGCATCTTGCGCGTCTTGTATGCTGTTTTTCGGGGCTGTTGGGAACGGTCCGTGTGTCACTTAACACACGGACGTTTTGTGCGTTTATGTTAATCACGACAGCAGCAAGCACGACCGAAAAGGTCGTTTTTTTGCACTCGATTGCTAGCCTCGTAGTCCTTGTTGGTAGTTTAGTGGTCCGCTTTGCAACTTAATCAAGTGTGCGCGCTTTTGCGCGCAATCTTCTGTTTTTAGGGGCTGTTTTAGACTACTCTGTGTGTCACTTGACACACGGCTGATTTGGGTGTTTGTGTTGGCTACGGCAGCAGCAAAAACAAGACCGAAAAGGTCTTGGTTCACCATGTTTCATTTCTTGCTTCTTGTTAAATGCTTACAATCCCGATACGAGTCGTAATTCACGATTTGCAACCCCATGGCTGCAAATTCTGTTTTGGATCACTTTATAAGCTTTGGTTTCATGTCTTTTGCGTCATGTTAATATAAGTCACGTCTTGGTCCGTTTCGGTAACAAAGTTGCCAACTTTTTCGGACCGTTTGCTGAATTTTAGGTAAGTTTTAGGCCGTTTTAGTTGAGTCTCTTTGAGAATTGATTTTAATGAGTTGTGAACCATCTAACTACCTTGTGTGCACCAAAAACAACATAAACACCGAAAGTTGGAAGCTTGTTTATGCATAGTTTTAATTCATAGCCACAATAAGCTCATGCCTTCCATTTTAGATCAAATGTCCATCTTTAGAAATTGTAAACCATTTCCTTATCCAAACTTGATTTTCTTGCATTGAGGACATTGCCACCATCAAGTTTGAGGATGGGAGGATGTCCATTTGAGACTCATTACATCGTGAAAAATACACGCACTTAGACCCCCATTCCAAATACAAAGAACAAAGTTCTAAAGTCTAAGTGCATCAAAAGAGTGTCAATGCACACCAAATATACCTCTATATGAGATGCATAGTAGAAAAATTGTACTATGGAAAGATAAAAAGAGAGATGAGGTAAAATGAAAAGCTTTGAAAGAATACACTCCACAAAAGACCAACAAAAGATACAAATTTGGTCGTCGGATTATAGGAAGTTTGGTTTTATATTTCTTAAGATGGCAACTTTGTGATAATTTTGGTTAACCGTAAGTTTAGGAAAGGCTATGGAAATCAAAACGTGCATGATCTTGGAAACACCTTTCGGTTCACAAAATCAAGAAAAATGCACACTTTGGTAGTATGGTGAACGAGCTCATAATTTTAGATTCTCGATAGCAAATTGCGTCTTTAATTTGTCTTTTTCTCGTTGTTTGGGGACAAACAAAAGTTTAAGTTTGAGGATGTGATAGGTGTTATTCTTAACCCCTATTTTGTGTCTTTTTATTATCATTTTTCACCATTTTAGTGTCCCGTCGTGTCAGTTTAGCGTCTTTTCTTCCGTTCTTGGTAAATATTAATTTTATGTCTAGTTCACTATAAATACACTTATTTTAATATCATTTTGGTACTAATTAGATATTTCTTGAATGTTCAGGTTTTAAAGAAATGGCCCGAGAACATCAGAAGATGATAGAGGAGGTCAGTAGCTATGCTGCGGTAACAAAGACTGCTGATTTTTTTATCCCTCCTTGCTGTTGGGCCGATTGCCCAGTTGATGTTAGCTTCCTTCAGAAGCTTCTTTTTTTTGGTTATAAATAGGGGCTTAGTTTCATTTGTAAATCATCAACTAGTTAACACGTTTAGTTCGATGTTACATTTTTGTCTCATGTTTAGTTACTAGTTCGATCAGTTCGATAGTTTTTTGGAAAACAGTTTCAAGTTAGATTATGCTTAGAATCCTTTCGGTTTCTTAGCATCTTTTCACTTGTTGTTACGTTCGCGTTATAATATTACGATCGAATCATTCCTAGTTATATATCGGTTTCAAGTTCTCAGTTATTATTGATCATCAGGTTCTCGTTATTTCATACGTTATTCTCACCTTCGAAGTTCAAGTAAGTGTTTTACAGGTTCGATTTTTATCACTCGTGATATTTTACGGTTACCCAATTTCTCGAAGTTACAAACAAGACTTTTCGGTTTTTATAAATTTGAAAGTTTTGGATCTTTATAAAATAATCTTTCTATAATTTCAAAGTCATCGTAATCAAAAGTTCGTTGTTTTAACTTGTTTGTTTGAAACTTACACGAAAAGTAACTAGTTATATCTAGAAGCTTGTTCGGTAAGCTACTCATCTTGAAGCTTGTTTGACAAGCTACTTTATATAAAAGATTTATGTTCAAAGCTTCCTTCATAAGCTTCTTAAGTTTAAATATTTAAAATTAATCGTTACTTACGTTGGAAGTTTCATATATATATATATATATATATACATATATCAGTTGTTAGTTATTAACTGTTTCTATTTACTTGGAATCTATTACACCCTGTTTCTCACGTTGAATTTATTTTCAACGTTGCAGAACGTATTGTGTAATATTTACCAATTCTTCTTCGTTTCTTATTATTGAAATTCCGCTTATTATTCAGTAATCTTACTGGTCATCTTTCCAGTGTTTAATTATTCGCATTTTACTTTCCCGCAATTTTACTGGTCATATTTCCAGTATTTACATTATTGCTCTCTTACTGGTCATCTCATCCAGTGTTTACTTTTCAGTTATTTACATTACAGCAATTTACCTGCTTTTATTTTCTTGGAGTTATATACACTCTGTTTCTCTCATCGAAGAGAACGTATTGTGTATTAACTACCAATTTGCTTTAATTTCAGCAATTTACTTTCTCATCCTTACTGGTCATTATCCTGTGTTTACATTACAGTTATTTAAATATTTCGCAAGAAGAATCCAAGCCATGATGGGCTAATTTCCTTGGCTTGGGGTGTGAGGAAATGTTGAGATCACTCTCGGTGTAAAAGAATTATCTTGTGCTTTAATGGTTGTGCTCTAACTGTTTGTTGTAGGTATTTAGCGTTTCATTGAAGATTGTACCAAATTGACTGACGACCAATTTAGTACATGAAAATGCACTAGCTTTCAGAGTTAGGACTTATGCTAGATATTTTGTAATAAACGTGAGAAAGCTAAAAGTAGTTTTAGTCCCAAGGGACTATACTCATCTGGTAAGATAGGTAACACTGTGTTGTGTTAGGATTCATGAGACTTTAAGTAGACTCATATCGATAACACGTTGACCTTTGTGTACTTCTGGGAGGCCGATCAAACCAGTAGTTGGACCATCATTAAGCATAAGATTATTTCTAAATCACCTGTTGTCTCACCAGACCCTTGCACCCCATGCTCTTTATCACACAGATTTTACCAAACACCATTTCAAATCAATTCATTTTAAAATCCTCGAATTCGCCATCTGAAATCATCTTTTACGAACTAGACTTTTTACAAAGAGACTTTTGCACAAAACCTTCCCTGAGGATCGATATCTGGTATTCACTTACCATTATTACTTGTTACGAGACGATAGTAGTTCAAGGTGTATACTTGCGTCTGGTTCTATTTTCCAGTTGAATCTCACAGTTCACAGATTATTGCACACACTCCTTATTCACAAAAAGGGGGTAGCATAATTCTCTCAGCAAAAGGTTGTGGTTTGCTCATCAAAAAAATATTGATTATTTGGTAAATAAACACCAAGGGTAAATTGGTCATTTAATCAATCTTGTTTTGTTCTGTTCAATTTATTTATGTATTACAAACGCTGAACATCTATCTTATTCTGTTCTGTCCAATCATGTTCTGGCTTGTTCTGTTCTGTTTTGTCCTGATACCAAACTCACCCTTACCGACTTGTATGTGTATTGTGGAATCATGATTCCGTATTGGATTTGGCCCCTCAATTTCACACATTCAGCCCTTGTGGTTTATTAGATATTTAAAACCTATCCCTAGACTTTAATAACTACAATTTCGATCTTTGATCACCAAGCGATTGTTTGTTTTTTGAATAAAGCATTTGAATACCTCTGAAATCTGATTCGGCCAGATATTCATGAATACAGAGTGTTTGATTTTTTTTAAATAAGAGTTGAAAAGCACTGAAACATTAAGTGAAAATAAAACACGGAAACCTTCAATAATTTCAATAGTTTCTTCGGATTCAATCATTTATCCATTATCAACGACTTCATTCCCATGATTCCAATTTCAATGTCGTTAATCGAATAATCAATTGGAGTTTCACGATTTCTTACCTCTAATGGTAGGAAAGCTCGTCTGCGACGGTCCGATCAAAGAATTGTACAACATGAACGGGTATGTTGAGAGAGGTGATTCCGATGGAGATGGCGCACAAATGGAATTTTGTGTTCTTATGTTGAGATTAGGTCTAGATCTGATAGACCATCTTAGGATTTGAAAGAATAAACTTTTTGTTGGTCCCAAGTAGGTGACCTTCAAGCTAGGATAGTGTTTGGGATTATAGAAGGGGGGGGGGGGTTGAATATAATCACACAATTTTTCACTTTTAAATTCTTGTTATATTAACAATATGAATTTACAGATTGTTGCGGAAATAGAAAAGACAAATAGTCTAAACTAAACAATCTAAGTTCTTTCACTATGCACTAAGTGAGAAGATGTAAGAAAGAAAGATAGAGGAGAATAAGAAAGAAAGGACTTGAGTATTTTGGATGCAGAAGAGGTATGGAGAAAATCTTCTCCACGTCCAATTTATACTCCATGCATTAAATGCATGCAGACCTACTTTTGTGACGTGTCACGTTGTAGTTGGTCTGTTGTACTATTTACTATAAACAAATACTCTTTGCATGTTGTGCAAAAGGAGTATGTTTGTAAACAGTTGCCTTAAGGTCTGATAAGTACGGAGGGAACAGTAAAGAGACTGTCCTTATGTACTTTTGTGTCAGTAAAGGCGGATAATCCTTTTGTGCATTAGACTAAGACACTTTTCTAATCCTTCAGGATCAGGATACTGATCAGTGACTAGGGTCCTGATACTGATGAAGTTCAGGGTCACTTGTATCCTGTTGAGCCTTCAGGATGTCATACGATATTGAGCAGCCTGCTATCACTGAGTTCCGTCTTCAGATCACGAGCATGCTGTTCCTGTCATCAGCTATTTCTTCGACGTCGCTGATGGTTCTTTGTGTATGATCTTGATGTCTTCAGGAGGTCTTCACTTCAGTGGATAGGATCAGTCGACTGCAGAACAGACTCGTTCGTCTCCTGATCCTGATCCTGATCCTGATTACTATAAAATTAAGTTACAGCATAAGTAACATGGAGTAACACTGAACAAATTCAGTGATAATTCCTCAAGCTATAACAGAAGTAAAAACCTATTCACTAAGTAAAGATTCAGGATCATTATCATTTCATCAGGTCTTAGGAGAGCTGGATCAACAATCTCCCCCTAAATGATAATGATAAGACAACAGAGAAATTGTCTAAGTCTAGAAGAAAAAAAAAATTCTAAGTCTAGATAAAACAGTAGGAAATAGAACTCATAAAGGTACATGTCCCATTTACTGTTTTGAGGGATCTTTTTCAGTACTATGATAGAGTGAAGTACTATGCACTGAAATGCATTTTCATTAATCTTAATAAATGTTACAAGAGTAAGAAAAATACACGAGTACATGAATAGAGTACTGAAAGAGGAGATTACAAAATATTCTAACTATCAGAGTCTTCGCTAACATATTCAGTCTTTACTTGTATTGGAACTGGAGTATCACTGAATGCGAGTCTGTGATTGAGTATAGCTCTGACAGTGCGAATGATCTCTTTATTGTCTTGGTTTTCTTTATCCTTGTGAGCAGTGAAGAGGACTGAAACCAAGTGTTCATATGGTGCTTTGTGTAGCTCGCTGAAACGCTGAAAGCGTAGGATTTTTGAGTTGTCGCTTACACAAATACCATGAACAGGTTCTCTGATGACTTGTCCTTCAGAGAGAGAGACTCCTAAAGGGAGTGAAAGATCAAGCATCGAGAGATCCAGAGGCTTGACCACCACCCTGGGCATGCAGGGAGTTGGTCTTCTTGTTGAGGTGCCTGCAGATCTTCGAATAGGTTGCTGAGGTAGGACTGAAGAGTAGTGGAGCAGGTCATCAGGTATTTCCGTTGTCCTTCTGATGCGTGCAATAAGTCCTTCGTTGACTTCTTCTACTTCAGCCCGATAGTTTTTGTTGGCTTTGGGAAGTAGGGATCTGATTTCGTTCCATTCTGACAAGTTGTAACGATCTAACTTGTCCAGAGTGTGTTGCACGTCCTTAACTCCAGAGCGTTTGACGGTGATCCATGTTTTTGCTCTCTTGCCGCGAGTTCGGCTGAGATGGATTCCAGAGATGGCAGCACCATGTTTTCTTAGGTGTAGACGATCTCTGCACCAGTCAAGCTCAGTGTTTACTTCTTCAGTCTGTTCCTCTGCATTTTTGTTGAAAACCTTCAGAGCAGCCTTCTGTGCAAGAATAGGATCTGCATTTATTTCAGCATCTTCATCCACAAAATCTGATGCAAGCCTTCGAGCGGCTTGAGCAGAGAGGAAGGCTTCCTTCTGCTTCTTATTATGCTCCTCCTGAGCCTGTACAGCAGCGTTGTATTCCTCCTGTGAGAGATAGGCGAACTCGGAGTCACAAGAGGTACGAAGAGGAATTTTTACTCTTGTACTCTCGAGTCGCTCTATCACGGCGTTTAAACGCCCATCCCTGTTGACAATAGCAGAGTTGTCAGGGTAATTCTCACCTTCAGATCTAGGAGAGTTAGAGGGAGGAGATCTGGGAGAAGAGGCAGGGGTAGAGAAGTCATCAGAGATGAATTCATCATCTGATGAGAGGCAAATGGTTTCAGGAGGGGCTCGGATTTCAGGGGTTCTAGAAGAGGATGCTTCAGGATTAAAGCGGGTTGGTCTAGAAGGAATGGTTTCAGGGTTAAGAGGAGTTACTCTGAAAGTCATTCTGCTTAATTCAGCTCTTGTCTGTTCTGATGGACTATTCTCCATGAGGCGAATAATCTCACCAGTGACAGAGCCAAAGTTTACATCCTGAAAGTCAGAGTTTTCTTGGTTTTCAGGCTCAGAGGTTTGTTTAGGAGAAGAATGGGGTGTTGGTTCAGGGGTAGGTTGTTTTGGTGGTTGGTAGACAACCATTTGTAGATTGTTTATTGGAGAGTCATCATAGGAGGTGTCGAGGGTTATGGTTTCAGGTGTAGGTTTAGGTTTAAGGAGAGAAGAAATTGGTTGGTTATCAGAGGATGAGGGAGAGGATGGTAATAGTAACGTACCAGGTGCACGGAGGTTCTCCCCCTGAGATTGTGTAGGCCCTGGAGTGGGCGTTGGGGATGCAGCCTTCTCGACGAAGATATCGTCGTCTTCATCATCATCTTCATCTTCTTCATCTTCCTCGTTCATTCCCCCTTGTTCGTTGGTTCTCCAGTTGGTGGAGGGGGAATAAACGGACTGGTCTCTAGGCTGTCTCTCCCCCTCAACAGGTGCCTGGAGTAAGGCGGCTGTTGATAAGTTCCTCTGGAGGAGAGAGGCCATGTCACTAAGGACTTTGCGTGAGATGAAAGAAGATGAGATCAGGGATTGCAAAACATCCCTGTCTGCTGTGGTGAAGGACGGAGGCGGGGCAGGAGCAGAGGTGAGGTGTGTTGACAGCAGTGGTGAGGCCAGTCACCTGCTCCTGGAGGATGCGGAGGCCTGCTTCCTGAGCATCCAACCTCTGAACCACTGTTGATTGGAAAGTGGTGAGAGAGTTGGTGCTATTGTTGATGCTGGTGGAGAGTGCAGGCAGAGCAGAGGCCTTCAGGTCATCAATAGATGCCTGAAGGTTGTTGGAGGAGGCGGCCACTTGTGAGACCTTGTCATGGATGTTATCCAGACAAGGAATCGTAAGGGTAACAGCCGTAGGGCGGCGGAGTGGCGGCGACGGCGGCGGCAGCGGCATTGGCGGCGGCAGCTTCAGCGGTACTGGCAGCGGCCTTTGCAGCGGCAAGCTCCAGTTCCAACGCCTGAAGGCGTGTCTGGTGCTCGTCCTCCTTCTGTTGGAGAGCTGTGCGTGCCTCCTGCAATTGTCGTTCAGCAGACTGCCGACGTAGCTCAGCTGCATTCAGCTGTCGCTCGGCGTCCGTGAAGACAAAGTCATTGAAGGGGTCATCCTGATGAAGTTGGGGATGCCCTTCAGAGGCTGCTCCTAAAGAACCTGTAGACAGAGTAGCTAAATGATTACTAAAGGACTCATTAGCTTTCATAAAAGAAGAGACAGTAATATTTTGCTTAAAAGTATTACCTGAGGCTAGGAGGGTATCAGAGCGATTACCCCCCATGTTCTCTGAGTGTTCGAGGTGAACAACCTCAGGTTCTTGTTGTACAGGAGCAGAGATGGAAGCATCTGCAGGTGAAGAAGTTTTAGATAAAGGAGATGGTTTATTAAAGAGTTGAGGCAGGGTAATATAGTATTTCTTACCAGCCGCCTGTTTCTTTTTCTTCTGCGCCTTCGACTTGGCGCGTTTTGGAGGAGGTGGAGGAGTGGCAGAAGAAGGTTGGGGGCGCTTCTGGAGCGCAGATGAAGTGTTTGCAGCTGGGGAAGTCAGTATGGGGTTAGCTACTGACATAGCATGCAGAGAAATAGAAGAATGGGGTTTGGAAGAGAAGAGAGAGTACATACCTTCAGTGGGAGAGGTGGAGTGCTCTTCATCCGCCTGAGCTGGTTCAGGAACAACCAGAACAGTGGAGAGAGGGACGTCGTCAGGTTTTGGAGACACCTGATCCAGGAACTTAGGCCCGAGGGCGTAGTTGTTGGAGTTCCCGATCTTGGGGTAGTTTGGCCCCATATGCAGTTCCAGGACTGCCGAGAAGAATCTGGTGAAGGCGACGTTGGCGACCCGCTTCGTGTTCCTGACCTTCTTGACCATGTCCTCCCATATGCAGCGAGCATAGTCAAACTCGCGATTTTTGATCGCAGAGAAGACCATGTGCTGAATCACGGTGGGGAACTGCTCCGTGCTTCCTGTCTTGCCTGATAAGCACAGGCCGAACGTATTCCATATGTAATAGAATGTGGCGTTCAAGCCTGTCTTATGGACAGTAGCAGCAGTCTTGGGAAGCATGACGCCATCCTTCACAGGCCATCTGTAGCCAATGGCGTCCAAGAACTCGATGATTTCATCGAACGTAGGAGCAGGAGGGAAGCGTTTCTTCTTTGGGAAGTTCAGCACGTTCCGCAGAGTTCCGAAACCAAAGGAAATTATATTTTCCTTGATCTGGAACTTGATGACCTCCCTTAGGACACCCTTGGCGTTCCTTTCCTTGGCAACAGTGGCAGTAGACCACAGTTGTTGCAGCATTGGTTTGTTCGGCTTCGGGTCTATTGTAAAAGCCGTCTTCAGGGGGCTGCTTAGGAGGAAGTTCTTGGCAGGCAGCAGATATTCTTTGCCATCTGGAATGTCAAACAGGCCAACGACGTTGTTCTGTTTGAATTGTACGTCGTGCTGCGGAATGACGATTGGCAGACTTTCAGTGGCTGTTTGCAATGGTGTAGCTTCAGATGAGAGTTGGGCGTCCAAGGAGGAAGTAGTAGCAGCCATACTGTTAATGTAAGTACAAGAAACAATGGATTCAACAATCAAATCTTCATTCCATGAACAAATTGATACAATATGAACTTTCTCTCTCTAGATTCTCTCTCTAGAACACACACTAATGAATAATACAATAAAGTTCCTCCTCTCAAGACTACTCTAACTAACTCCTTCTAACACACTATATATACCCTTGACCTCAACACTTACTAACATTGACTTTTCTAACTAATACTTTGACTTTACATATTAATGCTTTGACTTTGACTTTGATGCTTGACTTTCTTCTTTGACTTCCATCCTTTGACTTTGTTTGACTTGAATATTGTTTCCTCATCTTGAGATCTCGGATACAATAATATTTGCTCTAACAATCTCCCCCTTTGTATTCGAGATCGCTCTTCAAAATAAGCTTCAGCTTTAACGATCTTTTGTCTTCATGTCAAACAAACTTTTTCAGTCACAAAATTTCAAACAACTAACAATCTCCCCATTTATACACGCATCATCTTCAGAACAAAGTCTTCAATCTTGAAATCAGATCATCACAATCAACCAGATAAGCTCAACACATAACAATCTCCCCTTTTTCAAATAACATCTTTGAAATAACACTCTTCAACTTGAAGCAGTCTTCATCAAATCCAGAATTCCTCTTGAGGTCAAATCAAGAAACCCTTCTTGAGGTAACCAAAGCCAATGGTCAAGGATATTTAGGTTCTGAGCTTTGACACTACGTGTACTAAGCTCTTCACCTTCTCAATATAAATCCATCATATCTTCAAACTCTTCAAATCACTTTCTCAACTTCAGCAAATCAAACCATTCTTTCATCAACCTTCATAACTCGAACTCAATCTTTAAATCTAAAGGCTTTTCAACCTTAGATTCAAAAGATTTAAACTTTGATCTCTCTTTAGCTCCCCCTTAATACTTGCTTTCTTCCCTTAACTGTTACTTCACAACACATTTCTTCACATAAACCCTCAAAACTTGAATGAACCAACATCATGAAATCTTCAATCGACCCTACTTGTTATCTTGAACACTTCAAATCAACGATACTTGATGTCTTGAAAATCTTCAACACATATCATCCTGAACTCTTGCACATATATCCCATATCGTCATCATGCTTTTGCAAATGTCTTTGATGAAACTTCTCCCCCTCATGATGGTTAGGAGAATCCTGAACATCATGCACAATCAAAGACATCATCATCAAAGAATGATATACATAGGAACTACTCCCCCTCAAATTGTGGTATATCATTCAAAGAACCATATGTGCCCCTCAAGCAAATATCTCATCCAAATCAGAGTGCTCCCCCTCAAATCCAGCTCAAGTTGCTCCCCCTCAAATGATGGGTAATCGGCTAACATAGAAGCACATTTAGCAACTATTGACACAACAACTCATAGAATTGTGTGGCCTATTTTCAGTGTTGGCAACAGGGTAGCACTGATAGGACTTCCAGTCATCACTGAATCAAAGTTATAAAACTAAGTTCTCAGACTGTTCCGGCAATATCACAAAGATATGCAATTGGAATCACAAAGACTCGTGCAAGTGTCAAAGAAATATCATCATATCAATTAGGCTCAAATATTGAATCAACCTGGGACGCAGATTGAAAATCAATGACTCTTGTGCATAGAATATGAAGTTTCGGAGACCGGAGAGGATGTCTTCCTTGTTTCAATACCTAAATCTTCCGAGTGAAGATTAGATAGATGATGTGCTAATTCTCCGTGAGAATTGAAACAAACATCTTTTAAGAGATATTTGAGTAGCTTGGTGGGGTGACACGAGTTATCGACACTGGGTCCATGTCTTGTTTCAATATTCATCTCCAAAGAATCGAGAATGAATAGATGATGTGGTTACCCGGATAACTGTATAGGTTTGGGAAGGATCTTCTTTTATTCTTTTTGATCCTGTCTCACACTCACCATTTTCTTTTAGCTCCCCCTACACTCAAGCTCTCGGCATTTTACCTCATGCACACCCTCACAAACTAGGTCTAACCTAGGGATGTGTTTCTTGGGTAGATCCTCCGGCTCTGGATTGATCATAGAAACTTCTATATCCTATCACACATAAGTTGATATCATGAAATGATATTCTTTGAAACGTTTAGTATATTCATACCAGAACGTGATATGATGGTGATTCATATGTGATACAAAATGTATATGGGAAACATATGTTGAACAAAAATAGGGAACATTTGTTGATGAGATCATATGTTGAAGAAATTCATTCAAATGCTCTAACAAGTGATGATTGATTGTAGAAATTAAAATTCTTGATCATGAATTCCAAAGAACAAAATTCAAGCGCAACTTAGAATGACTCAGTAAGCACAGTGTATTCAAGAAATGAATCAATGATTAGAAAGTTTAATTGTGAAGAACAACTCACAATTAATAATCTGAATAAGAATTGAATCATTGAAATGAAATAACGTGCATTGAAATCAAATAGGAATTCAAGCGAGTGTATTTCCACCGAATAATTTCAACGAATATATGAAATGTGGAAATAACTATGTCAAGAAAATTATAACGCGTGGAAATTCGTGAAATGTAAAATCGGAAAGAAACTAACACAAGTAAGTTCCTTATGATGAATCCCACGGTTAACACATTTAAGCGCAAGTTCTAAGCTAAGGGTTTAGAGAGATACTTACATTGAAGTGCATGTATGAAGTACGGGTCCTAAACTGAATGTTTAGAAGCCACTAATCATTGAAGATCGGGTCCTGAACTGAATTATTCAGGAGCCACTAACCTGCAAAATCAAACAGATTTTGGTATCCACTTGGATGTGGATCCTCTTTTGTTAGAGAAATTTGGGTTATAAGATGAAATCTTGTAAATCCCAAATCGTTCATCTATATAATCGTCACTTACAAAATCATTTCTTAGAAGGTAAGAACCAGATGATTTTCTTTTGGATAGACTAAGAAGTTTATTTGTAGAATAAACTAACTGAGACTTACCAAAAGACATGTCATGTAAAAATTTGTTCTTTTGAACTTTCGGTTCCGAAGCAAATGATTTTGTATGAGCTACCTTTGTACTAGATCCCTTAACTTGCCAAATGAACTTACTATTTGAATAACGATGATTACCTGAATAATCAACACGACGATCATAGAAGAGATTTGAAGTGCGAATCTGACCACTTGAGTTGATATTACTCAGTGAAGCACTATCCACATTGCTTGAATCATGAGCTTTGAAAGTTGTCTTCTCAAGTTCTTTCACTTTGGAAGAAAATTTGTTTCTCTCTTCAAGAAGATCATCAAGCTTCTTCTGCTGATCAGATCGCATTCGTTGCTCATTCATGATATTAGTCGATAATTCAGATAACTTGCTTGTAAGTTTCCTTATTTCAGCCTTAAACACTTCCTTTTGATCCTCAAAATCTGCTTCCACAAGACTTGGCTTCTTAGGTTCAGCGATTATCTGTTCTAAGACACTCTTTTCATGTCGAAGAACCTTCTCTTTTTGTTTAAATTGATGTCTTACATCAGATAACTGATTCTGTAAGTCAACAATTTGTTTTTGAAGCTCAATACATTTCTTGTCATCAACTTTCCTCACTGTATGAACACCTTGGATTTCTTCTTCAAATTCATGCATCATGTTCTGATATTTCCCGGCACGTAGACTTGGTTTCTTCAAAGAATTCTTCTTATCTAGAATAATCTTCCTCTCTAACTCAGATATTTTCTTTGAAAGATTAATACTTGTCAAATCAAATACCTTTCTTTCTTCTAATAAAGTATTTTGAAGATCAGAAACAGTCTTTGTAAGCTTCTCAATTTCTGTTTCAAACATATGTCTTTCTTGCGCAACCTCTAGTTCCACATTTTGCTTTTCCTGTCCAGCTTTGTCTTCTAATAATTTCTGAAGATCAGCCACTGTCCTTTGAAGCTCTAAAATCTCTTGAACATATTCTTCTCTGTCTTTTCCAAACCTGCTTCTTTCATTCACCAGATCATGTTCACTTTCACACACAACTTGTTGTAGAATCTGGATTTGCTCAAGAAGCATCTCTCTTTCAGCATTGTGCTCATTCTGCTCTTTGAATTTAAGAGATTCATACTCAGATTGAGTCTTTTTGAGAAGATTTTCAAGATCCACAATCTTTTCTTCTAAAACTAATGTAGGAACATAAGGTTTAGCTTTGACATCTGATTCTTGAGAAGAACTAATATCAGGATAAACTAGAAAATCAGAAGAATTAGATGAGTCTTTTGATTTGATTCTCAGAGTGTCTGAATTATATACAAACTTGAC
Source organism: Centaurea solstitialis (assembly GCA_030169165.1). Lineage (NCBI taxonomy): Eukaryota > Viridiplantae > Streptophyta > Magnoliopsida > Asterales > Asteraceae > Centaurea > Centaurea solstitialis. The sequence goes on along the minus strand of CM058040.1, from coordinate 80,013,677 downwards.
CCTATGATATTTAGGTTCATAATATACAGGATCATGTTGTTCAATCTCTTGCATATCTGAGAAATCTTCCTTCATTTCAAAACCTTTTAAAGAAGGAAATCTGGTGCTCATTAACATACTTGTAAAATCATAAAATGCAGATTTCTCCTTAAGAGCATTTTTCAACACATTTGGATTCTCATAACCTAACCCCCATTTAACATCAAGAAAATCTCTGAGTGCACAGGGTTTGTTTAGAAAAATTGTCCGTTCAGAAACACCTATTTTGTGAAGCTTCTCATCTAAAAATTGAATGATCTTGCTTGATTCCTTAATTTGCTTTTTACATTGAAGCTTTGTCTCTGCAATTTGTTTTTCAAAATCAAGCTCTTTTTCTCTGATCTGATTTTTCATTTGAAGCTCTTTCTCTTTAATTTGATTTTTCATTTGAAGCTCTTGTTCTTTGATATGATTTTTCAAATTAAGCTCTTTTTCTTTAAATTGAGCAACTGCTTTTGCAAGCTGTGTTGTAAGACTGGCCTTTTCACGTTCAAGTCTCTTCGTTTTATCCCAATCTCGTTCATACTGAATCTCATCATCAGAATCCATTGTTATCTGCACAAAAGATAATAAGGATCGTCAACAGAAACTTCGATTAGAAGTGTAAGTAGTGCGCAAATGATTTATGTCAAACAAATCAAAAATTCTGAGGAAAATGGGTAAAAGTAAACTAGAAGGACTAAAAATGACAAAACAAGAAATTTAAACAACTCACAAACTTAAAAACACACGTACGAGGACTAAAAATTGAAAATAGAATGAAAAGAAAACACAACACAACTATTTAATAAAAGAAAAAGAAAGAAATACAAGTAAAGGAAAAACAATCAAACTTGCAAGTACACTAGCTCAAAAATAGCTCAAACACATTCAAAAACACTCAAAAATAAGCACAAGACTCGAGATATACAACATGGCTCGAGATAGGGAAGAAAAATGGCTCGAAATACGAAAAATTGGCTCGAAATACACCATCCACGCGCCCACACGCGCTTGCCACGCGCTCCACGCGCTTCTCACGCGCGCACACGCGCCAGAAAAATGAGTCACGCGCTGTCACGCGCTCCAACTCGAGCGGATCTCGCCTCACGCGCGGCCACGTGTCTGAAGGTCTCGAGCAGGGCTGACGTCACGCTGACGTCAGGCTGACGTCATGACGCGGTCAGACCATCTGCCTTGCGCTGACCGAGCGCTTACCAAGCGTCTGACCACTGATTGAACCATCTGACCGAGAAATGGAGCTCTGACCGACGAAAAAGGCTCTGACTGAGATCTCTGACCGAGCAAAATGGATCTGACCGAGCGTCTGATTGACCTTCTGCTCTGACTCGAGCTCTTACCCACAAAACTATATGCTGACTCGAGTTCTGACTGATGCTTTTGACTTCTATCTCGAGTCTGACCCACTTTTTTCACTTACCAAAGCCTTAAAACACACCAAAGATAGACTCGAGACATTCTAACTTGACCCACAAACAACTTTTTGCAAAAAATACTTAAAAATTTGGATCAAACACCCAAAAATTTCATCTTCTTCCCCAAGAAAAACTCAAGAACATGAAGAACTCCTTCAATCCAAAAAATTTAAAAACACAAAAATAACTTCTAAAACTAAAAACAAATGATAGATTCATGTCCAAAAACACTTTTTAGAAACAAATCCACTCAAAAACGAATCGAAAACACACTAAATCTCACAATCACTCATGACCTCCATTGATGAACTTTGAAGAACTTCAAAAATCAAAACTCAAATTTTGAAGCAATTTTGATCTAGAATGATTAGAGATGATTAAAAAAAAACACACTAGAAACACAAAAACACACACAAATCTACAAGATCTACAACAAAATCTACAAATCTACACAAAAAAATCTATAAAACCCATTTCTTCAAAATTTCTTCAATTCTTCATCAAATTTCTTCAAATCTTCATCAAATTGTGCACAAATCTTCTGCCATAGCTCTGATACCACTTGTAAGTACAAGAAACAATGGATTCAACAATCAAATCTTCATTCCATGAACAAATTGATACAATATGAACTTTCTCTCTCTAGATTCTCTCTCTAGAACACACACTAATGAATAATACAATAAAGTTCCTCCTCTCAAGACTACTCTAACTAACTCCTTCTAACACACTATATATACCCTTGACCTCAACACTTACTAACATTGACTTTTCTAACTAATACTTTGACTTTACATATTAATGCTTTGACTTTGACTTTGATGCTTGACTTTCTTCTTTGACTTCCATCCTTTGACTTTGTTTGACTTGAATATTGTTTCCTCATCTTGAGATCTCGGATACAATAATATTTGCTCTAACAGTTAAACACAAAAATAACATATGTGGATGATTAAAGGTCCAAAATATGCATTTTTCTTCATTTTTCAATGAACATAGAATATGTTCATAAAAATGGTGAAATCCTTTATACTTAGAATGGATTAGATACCAAAATTCACAAAAGGAATGTGTTTTGGTATTAAAAAGAAACTTTTATTTTGATGAGTAGATATCAAAATAAGAGTTTATGATTGTTCTTAAAAGAAATAAGAACATCATATTAACTGTTTTAGCAAAAATCTTAGAAGATTTTGGAAAAGCTAAGATCAAACGGAGTGATCTTAGGGTTTTTAGAAAAACGATTAACAAAATAAGTTGTTTAGATGAAGAAGGCCAACTTACAGTGTAGAAAGAACAAGAGAAAAGAAACACTTACGATGATCTTGTTAAGAAAAGTGGTGAGTGTGTTCTTGGTGTTCTTGAGAGAAAACAGTTCTTGCTTTTTCTTGCTAGATTGCTTAGAGAGAATTTGTGAGCGTAAAGAGTGTAAAAGATTACGAGTGAGGTTTTTATACCTCGTGGTAGGAGAGAGAGAATGGATGAGAGAGAAAAGAGCGGCTAAATTCAAACGTAATGATGAATAAAGGAGGTTCTACGCGCGTTCACGCGCCTGACACACGTAGTGGGGAACAGGAAACGTCCCATTACGTGTCAGTGCAGATGAAAAGTTTGTTTTATTTGAAAAGATAAAAACCGCCTTTTCAGGGGATGATTCCATTTTGGTGAAAGATATGTTTTATAGGAATCAGAGTACTTATCAGATAAGTACTGTTTTGGGAAAATCCTCTTATCACATTTAATGCGATAAGGTTTCAGTAGCAGAGGGAAGAAATACTTACCTGAGAATCATCAGTATTCGGATATTGAACAAAGATTTTGTAAGTACTGAATAGAGTCATCCTCTGATGAGAGTTAATTCAGGAGTTGTTAAAGAAAGAGTCCTGAGAATGATTATTCTATAGGATTTAACAACTGTTTGTCCTGATAAACTTCAATCATCAGGATTTAACATCCCAAGTTCACTGATGAGCATATTAAAACGCGTCACATCCAGTGGTTTGGTAAAGAGGTCAGCAAGCTGATATTCAGTAGGGACAAAATGGAGTTCAATATCACCATTCATCACATGATCCCTGATGAAGTGATATCTCACTTCAATGTGCTTTGTCTTGGAGTGTAAGACAGGATTATTGGCGATGGCTATCGCTGAAGTGTTGTCACAGTAGATAGGAATTTTAGAAAGTTGTATGTCATAGTCCTGAAGTTGATTTCTCAGCCACAGGACTTGAGCACAACAGATTCCTGCTGCAACATATTTAGCTTCAGCAGTTGATGTGGACACAGAGTTCTGCTTTTTGCTAGTCCAACTCACCAACCTGCCACCTAGCAGGTGACAACCACCAGTGGTGCTTTTCCTGTCAATCTTACATCCTGCAAAGTCACTATCAGAATAAGCTGTTAGATCGAACCCTGAGTCCTTGGAGTACCAAAGACCCAGATTAGGAGTTCCCTTCAGATATCTGAAGATCCGCTTTACAGCGGTCAGATGGGATTCTTTGGGTTCAGCCTGATAACGAGCACCTAAGCATGTGGAATACATGATATCAGGGCGGCTAGCTGTGAGATACAGCAGAGAGCCGATCATTCCTCTGTAGAGAGTCACATCGACAGATTTCCCTTTGGAATCCTTGTCAAGTGTCAGAGGAGGAGCCATTGGAGTCTTCATTGGTGTACAAGACGTGAGATCAAATTTCTTCAGCATCTCATGTACGTATTTACCTTGATTGATGAAAATTCCCTTTTCAGATTGCTTGATCTGAAGTCCTAAAAAGAATGTTAGTTCGCCCATCATAGACATTTTATATTCAGATTTCATGAGCAACTCAAACTTTTCGCAGAGTTTGGGATTTGTGGATCCAAAGATAATGTCATCGACATATATCTGGACAAGAAGGATATGCTTAGGATATTTCTTTAGAAATAAGGTGCTATCGATCTTTCCACGCACAAAACCTTTAGAGAGAAGAAAGGTTGAGAGGGTATCATACCAGGCACGAGGAGCCTGTTTTAACCCATAGAGAGCCTTGTTTAACTTGTAGACGTGATCAGGAAATTTAGGATCTACAAAGCCAGGAGGCTGAGCCACATAGACTTCTTCATTAAGTTTTCCATTCAGAAAGGCATTTTTAATGTCCATCTGATAAACCTTGAAGTTCATATGTGCTGCAAAAGCTAGGAAGAGTCGAATTGCTTCGAGCCTAGCAACAGGAGCAAAGGTTTCATCGTAATCAATGCCTTCTTCCTGCCTGTATCCCTGAGCCACAAGGCGAGCCTTGTTTCGAATAATCGTACCAATCTCATCAAGTTTATTTCGAAAAATCCACTTGGAACCAATGATAGTACGTTTTCGAGGCCTAGGGACGAGAAGCCAGACATTGTTTCTGATGAACTCTGCTAGCTCTTCCTGCATGGCTGAGACCCAGGCAGGATCACGCAAAGCATCATCTATTTCTTTAGGTTCATTTTCAGAGATAAAATTTACATAAAGACAGACGTTACCAGATTGGCGTCGAGTTTTAATGCCAGAGGAGGGATTACCAAGAACTTGATCAATGGGATGATCCTTTGTCCATCGGAGAGCAGGTGGCTGATACACCTGTCCTGAAGTAGAAGCTTCATTTACTGATGGATCAGGGAGAAGATTAGTGGGAGTAGGCTCACTAACAGTGGTTTGAGAAAAGTCTTCACTGTTAGTGGGTTGATCAGGTTCAGAAGGTGTGATTTGGGTAATTGGAGTGGCATTAATCAGAGGTGGAGAGGATGTTTCAGTGGGTGGTATAGGAGGATCTTCTTCAAAACCATCAGGAAGGTCTTGAGGAGATGGATCAGCAATAGGAGGTTCAGGGACTTGAAAGAAAGAATCAGCCCACTGATTGATTTCAGAATTATCATTTGGGTGAGGAAAAGTAGGACCCGATTCATCAAACTTGACATGAATCGTTTCCTCTATGGCTTGTCTTCGTTTGTTGAACACACGGTAGGTTTTAGAAATGGATGAGTATCCAAGGAAAATTCCATCATCAGATTTGGAATCAAACTTCCCAAGATTATCTTTGTTGTTTAGGATGTAGCAAACACAACCAAAGATATGGAGATGTTCGATTGATGGCTTCCTGTTACGAAAGAGTTCGTAAGGAGTTCTTCTGAAGCGTTTGACTATCAGAGATCTGTTCTGAGTATAGCAAGCAGTATTTACAGCTTCTGCCCAGAACTGAGTGGCAAGATTGGCTTCACTCAGCATAGATCTCGCAGCTTCAATCAGCGTCCTGTTTCGTCTTTCAGCAACACCATTTTGCTGAGGAGTTCTTACAGATGAGAAGTTTTGAGTGATACCTTTCTGCTCGAAGAAGGTTTCCAGGGTACTGTTTTTAAATTCAGTTCCGTGGTCACTCCTGATTGATCGAACAGTAAGGTTGTTGAGTCTTTCCATCTTCCTGACGAACAGGATGATTTCTTCAGGAGCATCACTCTTGGCACGAAGAAAGAATACCCAAGTGTATCTGGAATATTCATCAACTATTACCAGAGTGTATTTCTTTCCAGCAATGGATTGGACGTTGACTGGTCCAAAGAGATCCATGTGGAGAAGTTGTAGAGGAGAGCTGATGGAGGAAATTTGCTTGGACTTGAAACTAGCCCTGGTCTGCTTTCCTTTTTCACATGCTGAACAAAGAGACACCTTTGTGTAGCGAAAGTCAGGAAGACCAATGACCAGGTTGTTGATGCAGAGTTGATTCAGCGTCTTGAAGTTGAGATGAGAAAGACGCTTGTGCCAAAGCCAATTTGTATCAGATGAAGCACGAGATACAAAGCAGAAGTTGTCAGTGGAAGTATTCATGTTGATGATGTAGATATCAGCATGTCTCACTCCAGTGAGAATAACTTCCTTTCTTTTGTTCTTGACTTTGCACTTTTTCTTGGAGAAAGAAACTTTGTGATTCTTATCACACAGTTGACTGATGCTCAGAAGATTATGCATCAGGCCTTCAACATAAGCAACTCTTTTGAAAGTAGTTACTCCGTTGGTCAGTGTGCCATACCCCCGGGTTTGGCCTTTACCGTTTCCGCCGAAGGTCACAGCAGGACCTCTTTCTTCACGGTAGTTAGAGAGGACAGATTTCGAACCAGTCATATGTCGAGAGCATCCACTGTCCAAGTACCAGATGCCCTTATCCTGTAAAGATTAGAGTTTAATTTTTCTTTGGTACCCATAGAACTATGGATCCAGAAGTATCAGTAGGACTGGTTGAGTCAGTGTCAGCCTTTACTGAAGTATCAGTACAGGAGGCTTGAGTCTTGACTGAAGGAACAGTCTTGACAACCTTCTTTCCTTTGACTGATTTCTCAGTCATGGGAATCTTCTTTACCTTAGCTGATTTTTCAGCTTTGGTAGCATCAGGACACTTACTCGCAATATGGTCATTTAATCCACAGTGATAACATTTGCGATATTGAAAGCGTTTAGTGTGGTCCAGAAAGTTTTTGAACTTTAGGTGAGCAGGACCAGCACCAAGTATGCCTTTAGCATTGGACATTGGAGGAATTGGTTTCTTCTCCTGAGTCTTTTGCTTCAGGTCAATCTTCAGTCTGGGAGCAAGATTTTGAGAGAAAGATTTTGATCCTGAGACTGAAGGACCACCACCCAGAACTTTGTTCTTGGGTTTAGGACTCTTGGTCTTTGAAGGTGTTACAGTCTTAGATTTTTCTTTGACTGTGCACTTTTTGCTCTTAGGAGCACCTTCAGAGTGTGTGTTAGAAGAAGAAGGGATATTTTCAGAAGCATTAGGAATGGGAATAGAAGAAACAAATTTTCCAAATTTGAGCATGGAACTTTCATATTTAGGTTCTTCATACTTATATCTATGAGTGAATCCAAGACCTCTTTTGCTTTTGTGAGATCTCCCTGAAGCTAATATTTCATCAACTTTTTCAGATGCGTCACTCCATCCTTTGATGGTGACTTTTTCAGCATTTAATTGAGCAAGGGCTTTTTCTTTGGCAGCAAGAGCCAATTCTCTTTCAATATAGAGAGTTTTGTTTACAGTGACCTGGTCCTTATAATTTTCTTCCAAAATGGTAAGCTGTTTTATTTTTTCTTGACATTCTTTGAGTTGTCCTCTAAGATCAATATTCATTTTTTCAGCAGAGGTTTTACCATTAAGGGCTTTGTAAAGATCGAGAGTGACCAGGTCCAACTGAGTTAAGCTTTCAAGAGGGATGAGAGGAATAGGTACCTGACTGGAAGAATCAGTCGCAGTGGTGGAAGCTTCAGGAGTTGTGGAAGAAGAAGCTTCAGGATCCTGAGGAGGAATCTCTTCAGGAACCTCTTCTATCTTAGCCATGAGAGCTAAGGTAGGTTCCTCAATAATGGCCATCAGTGCCACTTGAGTGTCTTCCTCATCAGATGAGTCATCAGAGGAGACATCATCCCAGTCGCAGTCTTCTGCGATTAAACCTTTGCCTTTGCGCTGAGTTTTCATCTTTTTGTATTTTTCTTTCAGGCGCTGGTATTTGGGATTCTTAGAAGAAGATTTAGCAGAGGAGGGAGCAAACTGACTTTTCCTGTACCTGCAATCATTAGCAAAGTGTCCTTTGCCCTGACAATTGTAGCAGATAGCAGTAGCCTTATCAACAGGGTCTGATTTAGGCTTGTCAGTAATAGTAAGATGTTTCTTTTTGTGGAAGTTTCCCTTTTTGGCAAACTTCTTGAAAGATCTGGTTAAAAGAGCAAGAGATTCATTGAATTCAGGATCTTCTGACATGTCAGAGTCAGAAGATTCTAATTCAGTAATAGTTACTGAAGAAGAAGTGGCAACAGTAGGAACTGAGTCAGAGACCAATGCAACAGAGTTGCTTTTGGTGTCTTTAGAGTCTCTTATGAGATTCTTTTTCAGTTTCTTCTGTTGTTCTCGGTTAAGAAGAATACCGTACAGCTCACTTAGTGTGAGTGTCTTTATGTCCTTTGACATAGTTAAGCAGGAGGTGTAAATTTCCCAATGTTCAGGAAGAGCTTCCATGAACTTGGTAACCACCTCAGAGTTAGAGTAGGTAGTACCGATAGTCTTCAGATCAATCAGAAGACAGTTGAATCTCTGATGTAGCTGGGAGAGGGTTTCATCCTTTTGATGAATAAAGCTTTCATACTGTCGAACCAAGAAAATCTTTCTTGATTCCATGAGAACAGCAGTACCTTCATATTGAACACAGAGAGTGTCCCATATCTCCTTAGCAGAGCGAAGGTGACAGACAGAGTGGAATACATCGTCAGGAAGTGACATGGCAATGAGAGACCTAGCCTTAGTGTCAATGTTGACCAGGCGTCTGTCTTCATCATTCCAGTCAGTTACGGGCTTCACCAGCTGCCTTTCAGGAACAGCTGGTTGGCCAGCAGCAGCAGGAATGGGGTGGACGGTTTGTGTAGGCACATGTGGTCCATTTTCCAGAAAGTATGGAATCTGGGGATCAGAACCAGAGAGAAAGAGTTCCATCCTGGTTTTCCAAAGAGAGAAGTTGTCTTTGTTGAACCGAGGAGGCTTTCCAGCAGAGCCGGTATCAAAGTAGTTATCCTTAGCTTGAAGAGCCATAGAATAAGAAGAGAGGATCACAAGATTTTTCTAAGAAGAAAATGAGAGCTTGTATCTGCTCTGATACCACTTGTTGGTCCCAAGTAGGTGACCTTCAAGCTAGGATAGTGTTTGGGATTATAGAAGGGGGGGGGGGGTTGAATATAATCACACAATTTTTCACTTTTAAATTCTTGTTATATTAACAATATGAATTTACAGATTGTTGCGGAAATAGAAAAGACAAATAGTCTAAACTAAACAATCTAAGTTCTTTCACTATGCACTAAGTGAGAAGATGTAAGAAAGAAAGATAGAGGAGAATAAGAAAGAAAGGACTTGAGTATTTTGGATGCAGAAGAGGTATGGAGAAAATCTTCTCCACGTCCAATTTATACTCCATGCATTAAATGCATGCAGACCTACTTTTGTGACGTGTCACGTTGTAGTTGGTCTGTTGTACTATTTACTATAAACAAATACTCTTTGCATGTTGTGCAAAAGGAGTATGTTTGTAAACAGTTGCCTTAAGGTCTGATAAGTACGGAGGGAACAGTAAAGAGACTGTCCTTATGTACTTTTGTGTCAGTAAAGGCGGATAATCCTTTTGTGCATTAGACTAAGACACTTTTCTAATCCTTCAGGATCAGGATACTGATCAGTGACTAGGGTCCTGATACTGATGAAGTTCAGGGTCACTTGTATCCTGTTGAGCCTTCAGGATGTCATACGATATTGAGCAGCCTACTATCACTGAGTTCCGTCTTCAGATCACGAGCATGCTGTTCCTGTCATCAGCTATTTCTTCGACGTCGCTGATGGTTCTTTGTGTATGATCTTGATGTCTTCAGGAGGTCTTCACTTCAGTGGATAGGATCAGTCGACTGCAGAACAGACTCGTTCGTCTCCTGATCCTGATCCTGATTACTATAAAATTAAGTTACAGCATAAGTAACATGGAGTAACACTGAACAAATTCAGTGATAATTCCTCAAGCTATAACAGAAGTAAAAACCTATTCACTAAGTAAAGATTCAGGATCGTTATCATTTCATCAGGTCTTAGGAGAGCTGGATCAACACTTTTAAATTGAAGGACGACCTGAACAAGTCCCACAAATCCCATGTGGAAGATGGAGGTGGAGGAGGGGCGGCAGAAGAAGGGAAAATGGAGGCAAATGAGGGGGCAACAATGGAATAAGGAAAGATGGAGGCAGAGGAGGAGGTCGGCAGAGGAGGAGGGCAGCGACGGAAGAAGGGAAGTTGAAGGCAGAGGAAGGGGCAGCGACAGCAGAAGGGAAGTGGAGGAGGTGTAGTCGGTGGTTTTGTTGGTTACGAAAAAACGGTGGTGACAACACCATCGTTGCTCTTTGAATACCCATTTCTCTTTATCTCCCTACTATCTCTCTCTAAAAATTCTTTTTAATCCCAAAATGGATGATTATTGTTAAGGTTAAGCATGAATCATGTTATAAGCCTTAAGTTCTATTTAAGTAGGCTAAATCTTTGTTAAATGATGTTATTTATATGTTACTTTTGGTTAAATAAGTGGGTAATTAAGTTTCACTCTCTTATTTGTGATTTGAGAAAGCTATATAGTTGATTTATCATGGTTTTAGTAGCAAATTTATACAAGAAAAGCTGCATTGAGCTGTCTAGAAAGTTTTAGTAGCTGTTGCATGCTTAAAATACATATAAAATCACTCGTTAGTCCAATTGAGGTGCATAATATATCGTTGGAAAGGTATTTGTGTCCACTACAACTTTGTAATTTATGTCCAGACCTGACTCTAAATTTATATGGGTCAAAACATCAATTTTCCAAAATTGGTCCTGTGCAAAACGAGCTTTACACCCTGTTTTTATTTTCGTATAAAATCAATCATTACTCCAATTAAGGTGAATTCAAAACAATTTTAACCCTAAGAAATATACCTACAACTTTTGTTTGATCTTTAACACTTGCATGTACCTCTAAGTATGATAAAATGGCTCATATTTAGGTTGGTACATTGCTGTCAGGTGTAAAAGATTATAGGTTGCATTATTTGTTTGTTCTTTAGGTTGTAAGGGATTGTAGCATGTATAGGTTTGTTCCAATCAATATCAAATATGTTTGAACTTATTCAAGATCGATATTAGAATAAAATAGGTCATTAACACCGGGATAGGATTTGCGTTATGACGTTGATTACCCTCCAAGGTACGGGTATACAATTCGTGTGACCTTAGTCACTAGTACATACTATAGAGATAATATGTTATCTCTTTTGTCATCTACATCATATTCAAATATTGTAAATTTGAATTTAATATATTTAGAATTGATATCTTTTGATCTCGAACCGTTTCAGAATTCTAGTTAGCTATGCGGTGAAGGAAAGTTGCATAAATTATGGAATTGTGTTTTCCACATGGATTTGGAATAACTTAAATGATTTAAATGTTTCATGTTTTAAGGCAGGACATCGAGGGCAATGATGTCGTGATGCCTCCATGACGGCTATAAAATGTCATGGCGTCCTCGTTATTGTACCCCAATGTCAATAAGCGGGTTTGGCCTGGTATAGGCCAATTTAAGGGCAAATGGATCAATCCTAAGAACCGTTGTTGGGAGTCGTATTCGGGATCCATTTTCGTGAGGCGTATTCAGGAGCCATTATCGAAAGGAACTTGAGTGTATTGCCCTACACTCAGTTTCCATTGTTCGAGTGGTCCGTACAACCCTCGAACCTAATGATTTATATATTTGTTATTCACTCTTAACTTAATTATGTACAATTGTGATATTTGATGTGTGTGTATATGTGTGTGTGTGTGTTATTTCATTCGCCCACTGAGCAATTGGCTTAGCTGAGGGTTTGTTTTGTCCTCGGCAGGTACATGACTATAGATGGGATTATCTTGGGACTCAGAGCTACGGGATATGACTAATTGAAGACGTCTCATGCATATTATATTTTGTAATGTAAATATTGTAATTATGATTATGTCGTCTAAATTGGGTATCTTGTATCCTTATTTTGATAGTTTATAATAGTAGCTTTGTTATCCCGTTATACTTAGGGGCTGTTTACCAAATTCTGTCTGACTGTCTGCATGGATAAATTTGTCTGTCTGGATAAATTTGTGTTATTGTTTACCTTTTTTTCTGAATCAACGGTCTGAATGGTCAAAATTACTAATATACCCTTTAATATAAATTAACTGTTGTTTGATACATTGTTATTTACTTTTTATAAATGACATTTTTGAAACAAAAAGACCAATCTAAAGTCAAAATATGATATCATAAAAAAACCTATATCTAATTGTATGTATAAAGGTGTATTCATACATTTATATATGTGCGCATATAACTATTATACATTATTATATTTCTTATTTTATGTTATTATATAATAAATTGAATGGTAAAAAGAAGTCACCTACTTCCCCTTTCACTTGTCACCCTCACTTGTCATCTTCTTCCAAAAACCTCATCACCATTTCGCTTTACTGTAACTTCTTTTTTTCTTTTCTTCTTCATTTTTCTCCTTTTTATTCTTCTTTAAAGCTTAAAAAAATAAAGAATGTGGTGGAGAAAGTGGAGGACATGGTACCCAAGTTGTTAATCCAAGGGTAGGAGATGGCCGGCGACGATGGCTGGTGGCCGGCGACGCAGATGGCCGGCGAGCAGATGGCCGACGATAGTGGGTTTGGGGGGCCGCGACAGAAGTGAAAGGATGCAGCTATAAGGTTTGGCAAAGTGAAGAGATGAGCTAATTTTTTTTTAAAACCCTTTCTTATAACAAATGAGGGTATTTTGGTCAATAAAATGGCTTAATGGGGACAAGAGCCATTTCCCAGCTGAGCGAAAAAGCACCTATCTGTCCCATTAAGTCGTTAGTAAACACCATGGAGCGTCTGTGCGAATAAGCTGAAAATCTCATTAATCCCATTAAGTCGTTAGTAAACAGCCCCTTAGTCATGTTGTTACATTTTCTATTGTGGCACACCGTCTTTGGCCACGCTGGATAGGGGTGTTACACAAGTAGTTATTTAATTTTACTTTCAAACTTTTGATTTTTGATTTTTGATTTTTACATCTTTGCCATATTAAAATACATAATGTATATTACTTAATGTTTTTTTAATTTTTTTGAACAACAAATTACACATACACACACCAACTAACATACTCCTAAAAATTACACCTAAATCTACAACATTGCCCACGATAGGACACGAACCCACAACCACCAGGGAGGGGGACACCTTATAAACACTCCGAAAGTCGTTGGGCTACATATTAAAAAAATGTTTTTATTTTTTTACAAGTTATATCATTAAAATGTCTTCCAGTGCTATGGCGGATTCGTTATCGCTCGGGGGGGTTCATAGCGCCCTAACCGAGTTCAAGCATTCCCGTGCGCATGCTTAGGGACATTTAAGTGGGGCTATGTTTAGCCCCAAAGTTGCCGGGGATTAGTCGGGCTTTGGCTCGGACACCCTTCCAGTACCTATATAATGAGTTATATCAATACCTATAAAAAAGTTATATCATTAAAATCGTCTTATCAATACCTATAAAATGAGTTAATATGGGATATATATATATATAGAGAGAGAGAGAGAGAGAGAGAAAAAAAAAATTTCATTTAAAAACAAACATTAGTAAAAACCGTAAAAACTCATGGTTTTTTGGCTTAAATCAACGAAAACTCTTCGTTGAGTTGTTTAATATGATGCAAATGTTTCATATAATTCATTTTTTGATGAAATTGTGTCATATTTCGGTATTTCGGTGTTTTTTTTATGTAAAATGAAAATGTTTCATACACTTTTATTCTTATGAAACTGTTTCAAGTATTTTTTTTTAATCCTATGAACCTTGTCATTTTTACAAAAAAAGAACACCAAAAAATGAATTATATGAAACATTTGCATCATATTAAACAACTCTACGAAAAGTTTTCGTTGATTTAAGCTATGAAACCATGAGTTTTACGGTTTTTACTAATGTTTTGGTTTTTAAATGAACTTGGCTCTATATATATATATATATAACTTAAATTTTATACATTTTTTCAAACCCACAACAAATTAACTTCATACATAATATGTCTAGATACATGTTTATGTTGAAAATCACTAAACCGGCTCATCAGAGAATTATAATTGTATAGTTAGTGATCAAGGATCGAAATTGTAGTTATTAAACTCTAAGGATAAGTTTTAAATATCTAATAAGCCACAAGGGCCGAAAGTGTAAAATTGAGGGGCCAAATCCGTAATTATGAAACGGCTTACGGAATCATGATTTCGTAATACACATAAAATTCCGTAAGAGGGTGTTTGGGATTGCTTATTAAAACAACAAATAAACAAATTTGAATGTTTGGATAAAATTCTTATCATGGCACCAACCAGCAAATAAACAATTTTAAAAGAGGTTAAAAGGTTTTACCTTTCTACAACCAACAATAAGCAAATAAACATAAGATATTTTAAATAAGCAATCCCAAACACCCCTTAAGTGACCGTGACAATTTCTTAATTTTGACCTATTTGAATGCATAGAAACATAACACGGGCAATTCCGTAATTACGGAATCACGAATTACGGAATGAGGTGGAAATCTGATTTTTTTATATTTTTTGTCAAATTCCGTAACGACGGAATTGCCAATTACAGAATGAAGAGGAAATCTGAATTTTTTTTTACATTTTTGGTCAAATTCCATAATTATTAACATTAGGGATCAACACATTAAGTTCGTGTGATCAGGAAGGTCGTTCCCGATATTATCGGGAAGTTGTGTCGGGAAAGTATTGTTCCCGACCGGGGGTTCCGATAGGAACTGTTCCCGACAGTGAGGCAACTCTCGATAAGGGTAGAAACAGTTCCTCGAGAAAATAGGAAAGTGTTAGGTAGCGGGAAATTTTTATAACGAACTGAGAAATGTAAAGAAGTGTCTAACAATAGAACACTAAGAGTTGACAACATCCGTATTTTAGGATAATTCGAAAGGTATCAAGTGAGGAAGTGAGGAAACTATTTCTCAAATGCGAGCAGCGAGTTTCTCTCACGTTGACAGATATTTTAAAATGAAAGTTATATCTTTAAATGAAAGTTGCATGCATGATTTTATAACTCTAAAATGGTAGCTTTTAACTGTGCATTATCAGTTGCATATGTATGGTGTGTACATTTCATGGGGTGGGACATGTACCGGCTAACCGGGGTGGTGTGACCCCAAATCGGGTAGGTGTGAGCCCTTGCGGGTGTGCGTGACCCATAACGCGACGAGGGCTAGTACATGTGTTGCGAACCATAATTCACAAAAGAACTCACTTTTAGTTGTGAATATGAGGACCACTAAAATCGTGTCACATGGCAATATTCACTCTGAATATTATGCATTATTCAGAGTGAATAAAGGCGCCTAAGCTTTATTCACTCTAAGTAATGCATGATATTCAGAGTGAATATTGTCACGTGACGCAATTTTAATTGTCCTCACGTTCACAATGAAAAATGAGTTTTCATTTGAACTTTCCTCTCTCTATATATATAAAGGTTAAAATGAAAAGTGCTCAAAAAATGAGAAGTAGAGAATTGTTTCTAACCTTCATATGACTAACATCAAATTTGATTGATCAAAAATTGCAGCTTTAACTGGTCAAAATTTGCGGCTATATCAAAAGTAGAGGGGTAGTTTCATAATTGTTACAAATAGGTTGAAAATGGATTCATATATCGACCTGTGTGATTCACATATGGACTCTATGTTCATATGTGTACTAGTGTAATTCAGATATTAACTATTTTTAACTGATTAATGTATGAACTATATGTTATACATGAACTTGTACAATTCATATATCCATCAACGAATTCATATATAAACTTGTACAATTCATATGTTATTCAACGAATTCAAATATGAACTTGTTTGTCATCTATTTGTAAAAGTTACAAAACTACCATTTTGTCTTGTTCATACCTATACGAGAAATAATCCGGTGATTCACAGTCAAAACCGCAAATGTTGACTGGATGAAGGGCTAGGATCACTTCTTTAATTCTCATTTCAACCTCTCATATATACGAGACCCGTGAGACCAAGATTTTAAATTTGAAACTTCACAGCAAATCACTTTGAAGGTAACCTTCATGGTTTTTTGTATTGGATATCTTTGTATTTTCGGTTGTATATTTTTTGTTTCTTTTGATTGATTGACTTTCCTTAGATATAGCCTTAGTTTTAGCCTTGATTGTTGTACATTGGCTGTATTTATTTCCTTCCTTCCTCCTTATGAAAATCACAACTTTTGGTACCAATCTCAATATGGTATCAAAGCGGATCGCATTCCCAAAACAAAAACCCTAAAAAAAAATATAGAAGATTGTGAGCATGGCTGGAGGAGAAGATTAGTCAAACAAAAACAAGAATGAGGGAGCAGTCATTGACCATACTTCTCCTTACTACCTACACGCTTCCGACTATCCCAAGCAGATGCACGTAAACGATCTGCTTACCGACAAAAATTACGGTGATTGGGCACAAGAGATGATGAATTTCTTGTTCGCCAAGAACAAAATCGGCTTTGTCGATGGTTCCATCAGCAAGCCAGAAAAGGAAT
The DNA here is from genome assembly GCA_030169165.1 of Centaurea solstitialis. NCBI lineage: Eukaryota > Viridiplantae > Streptophyta > Magnoliopsida > Asterales > Asteraceae > Centaurea > Centaurea solstitialis. The sequence continues at coordinate 79,997,030 of CM058040.1, read as the reverse complement.
CAGCCCAATACATGCCTTGGATGCGCTGTGACGCCATGATAAAAGGTTGGTTGTCAACGGCAATGGAGAGAGACATCCGCAATAGCGTCAAATACGCCAAAACAGCCGCCGAGATCTGGAATGATTTGGAAGAACGCTTCGGCAAGGAGAGCGCACCAAAAGCTTATGAGTTGAAACAATAGTTGACGACAACGAGACAAGATGGTTCGAGTGTCTCGGCGTACTACACCAAGTTGCGGAGCATATGGGACGAAATGGAATCGGTTCTTCCTACACCTAAGTGTTCATGTGATGGGTGTTCTTGTAAGCTTGGGAAAAGATTAGAAGAATTAAAGGAGAAGGAAAGAGTTTACGAATTTCTTATGGGCCTTGATGATCAATTTGCTATTATCAAGACTCAAGTATTAGCCATGAAACCCACTCCAAACCTTGGAACCACGTATCATCTAGTAGCCGAAGACGAGCAGCAGCGGTTGATTGCCTCTGCTAAACGACCAAGTCAAGAGGCCACTGCCTTCCAAGCGTCGCATCAGGGACGACGTGATACCAACCGAAACTTCCAAACTGAAAAGACGTGGCAGAAAACAGAAAGAAACATTCAAAACAATAAGAGTGAACATTGCTCTTTTTGCGGGAGAGATGGTCACAACAGAGACGGGTGCTTCAAGCGAATCGGGTATCCGAAGTGGTGGCCTGGGAATGGAAAGAAAGAAAGATCAAAACCGAAGGCAGCTATGGTCGAAGCCGGACCTTGTCCAGTGCCGGGAATAAGCGAGGAACAATACAAAGCTTTTTTAAAGCTTTTTTAAAGCTTTTTGGTGGAAAATCAAGAAGAAACAAGCAATGACACACCCACGGTAGCAAACATGGCAGGTAAAATAAAATCCGATGGTGAATGGGTTGTTGACTCGGGTGCTACCGTTCACATTACGCATCAAGAAAATTTGCTTGAAAGCGTAATCACGAGTACATTTGAAGATCCCGTTACCATTCCAAATGGAGAGACCATTCCTGTTGAAGGGAAAGGTGTACATGTGTTCAAAGGAGGATTAAAAATTGGAGGAGTCCTTCTTGTTCCCAACTTCACATGCAACCTTTTATCTGTTCGTCGGCTTACTATAGATCTCAATTGTGCAGTGACATTTTTTCCGGATTTTTTTGTCTTGCAGGGCTTGAGGACCGGGAACTTGATTGGAGCGGGTGAATGTCGTGGCGGTCTCTATCGAATGGGGGGAATAAAGGAAGAACGGAAGGCATTGGCTGTCACCGTGGATTCGTGGCACAAACGTCTTGGGCATGCTTCGGAGGTTAAGCTATCTTGCATTAGTTTTCTTAAGGGTGTTTCCTTAAACTTAAAAGACAAAGTTTGTGATGCTTGCAATAAAGCCAAATTTACTCGTTTACCTTTTCCAGTTAGCTCAATTAAAACAAATGCATGTTTTGAGTTGATTCATTGTGACATTTGGGGTAAATATAGAAAACCATCGCTTACTGGGGCAAATTATTTTCTCACCATTGTCGACGACCATAGTAGAGGAGTTTGGGTTTATTTGTTAAAATACAAATATGAGGCAAGCTCTTGTTTATTTAATTTATGCAATATGGTCAAAACACAATTCAGTAAGAGAGTCAAAAGGATACGGTGTGACAATGGAGGAGAATTTGTCTCGAACCAAATGAACAAATTTTATACCGAACAAGGTATCGTTTTAGAAACCTCTTGTCCCCATACCCCACAGCAAAATTGGGTAGTTGAAAAGAAACATAGGCACCTATTAGAGATAGCACGGGCATTACGATTCGAGGCCAGTCTTCCCACTACGTTTTGGGGGGAGTATGTCCTTACCGCTGCCTATATTGCTAACCGATTGCCATAAAAAATTATAGGGAATAAAACGCCTTATGAAATGTTGATGCACCAGGTTCCCAAATACGATCACATGCGTGTTTTTGGATGCCTTGTCTACTATAGAAACACGGAAACGAAGGGCGATAAATTTGAACCTCGGGGAAATCCTGGGATCTTTCTTGGCTATCTTCGTGGCTCAAAAGGTTACAAAATATACGATCTTGAACAAAAAAAGTTGCTTGTGTCAAGGGATGTTAAATTCGTTGAAAATGTGTTCCCTTTTGATAAATTAATGCCAAAAGACCAAGCTCATGATGATGAGTTTTTTGAATGTGGTGATTCTACTGTTGAACAAAATGATCCCATTATGAATAATGAGGAGACAGGGGGAGTACAAGTAGAATCCAGTGAAAATGAAAATAATGAAATTGACCCCACCACCAACAACACAGTGGAGTCTCCTGGAAAAGAAAGGCCAAATGAGGAAGTAATGCATGAGAACAATATGGAGACAAGTCCAAATGGTTCTGATGAAGAAATCCTTTTGCATGAGCCTACTGATGGAGAACGACCCAGACGCCACAGAACAGTACTAGAATACTTGAAAGACTATCAGGTTAAACTTCCCCTTCAATCAGCTGCACGTCACCCGACTTCGATCAAGAGAGTTCCACGGTACATCCTCTTGCCTATTACATTTCCTATGAAAAGTTTTCTAATGCTCACAAAGCTTTTTTGTCCGCCATCAACTCTCATGATGAGCCTAAGACCTTTTACCAAGCTGCTCAACAGGAACATTGGAGAGAGGCAATGAAATCCGAAATCCAAGCGCTTGAGCGAAACGGCACGTGGACGTTAGAAAACTTGCCAAAGGGAAAGAAAGCCATCGATTCCAAGTGGGTGTACAAAGTCAAATTCAAACCAAACGGAGAGGTGGAAAGGTATAAAGCAAGGCTCATGGCAAAGGGTTTTACACAAGTTGAAGGTGTGGACTACCATGATACTTTCGCTCCAGTCGCCAAACTCGTAACCGTAAGGACACTTCTTGCCATTGCCGTCAAACGAGGGTGGGAGATTCAACAACTTGATGTAAACAACGCTTTTCTCCATGGAGCCTTAGAAGAAGAAGTTATATGAAGATACCGCAAGGATTTGCCGATAAAGATGAAACAAAAGTTTGCAAATTAAAAAAGTCGATATATGGCTTGAAGTGCAAATTTAAAAAAGTCGATATATGGCTTGAAACAGACTTCTCGAAACTGGTATCAAAAGTTTACCACGTTTCTCATTGGTCTCGAGTATAAGCAATCAAAGGCGGAGCATTCCATGTTTATCTACAAGCATGGAGATAAATATGTCGTGGCGTTAATTTATGTGGACGACGTCATAATTGTGGGAAATAGCGTCGATTACATACGAAGCACAAAATTGCATCTCGACAAAGAGTTCAGCATCAAAGATCTTGGCTCCCTAAAGTATTTCTTGGGTATTGAGGTTGCAAAGACACCGGAAGGCTTGGTTCTTAGTCAACGTAAATATACCTTGGATATTCTTGAAGATAGCGGTCTTCAAGGGTGCCGTCCGAGTGCATTCCCCATGGAACCCAACTTGAAGCTTGATAAAGGAGAAGAAGAAGAAAAGGTAGATGGCAATCGATATATGAGACTCATTGGTCGTCTACTTTATTTGCAAGCAACCCGGCCCGATATTTCTTACTCCGTTAGTGTGCTGAGTCAGTTTGTGGGAGACCCACGACAAAGTCATATGGAGGCAGAAACTCGTGTTCTTCGGTACTTAAAATCAACGCCTGGACAAGGAATTTTGTTACCAAAGAAAGGGGACATAAAGCTTGTCACTTATTGTGATTCGGATTGGCTTGGTTGCCCGTTCAGTAGACGATCGAGAACTGGATATTTGCTATTGTTAGGTGGAGCTCCGATCTCATGGAAATCCAAGAAACAATCTGTGGTATCACGTTCTTCCGCTAAGGCCGAATATCGTGCCATGGCTACCACGGTTAGTGAAATTTTGTGGGTTAGATGGCTTCTTGAGGAATTGGATGTTCCCGGAAAAAATCCTTTAGCATTATTTTGTGACAATCAGGCTGCGCGTCATATTGCCAATAACCCGTTTTCCATGAACGGACCAAACACGTCGAAATGGACTGTCATTTTGTTCGGGAACGTGTTGAGCGAAAAGAAATCATACCAATGTACGTTGATTCGAAACAACAAATCACCGACTTACTCACTAAACCGCTAGGATCAAACCCACTTCGTACGCTTCTTGTCAAGCTGGGCATTCGTAATCTTCATGCTCCAACTTGAGGGGGAGTATTGGATATCTTTGTATTTTCGGTTGTATATTTTTTGTTTCTTTTGATTGATTGACTTTCCTTAGATATAGCCTTAGTTTTAGCCTTGATTGTTGTACATTGGCTGTATTTATTTCCTTCCTTCCTCCTTATGAAAATCACAACTTTTGGTACCAATCTCAATATTTTGCTATATATGTGTGTATATATATGGTCAAGTTCATGTAAGACCAAGTTGTTTTCGTGAGACCGGTGAGACTAAGATTTTACACTAGAAATTGCACAGAAATCACTGTGAAGGTAAAAAAATCGGATCCTCACAGTAAAAATTAAGTGAAGGATACATTCACAGTGATTTGCTGTGAAGTTTCAAGTGTAATAACTTAGTCTCGCATGTCTCACGAAAGCAGTTTGGTCTCACGTGATCCCAGGTTATATATATATACATATAGATAGATGAAAGTTTAAATGTGAATCTATATTTCATTGTAAACATGAGGACCACTAAAATTGCGCCACGTGGCAATATTCACTATGAATATCATGCATTCTTCAGAGCGAATAAAGCTTAGGCGTCTTTATTCCCTCTGAATATCATGTTCACTCTGAATAATGCATAATATTCAGAGTCAATATTGCCACGTGGCGCAATTTTAGTGGTCCTTACGTTCACAACCAAAATCGAGTTCACATTTGAACCTAACCCTATATATATATGTATAGAGGGAAGTTCATTTGTAAACCTCAAATATCTTGTAAACCGTGTAAACCAATCCACACCATTGATTTTCAAAAACGTTTCCATGTTTCACATTTTTATATTTTCATAATCGTTGACTTACCATATATTTCACATTTCCATATTTTCTATGAATCCATATCCTCCTTTGATTTTTTTGATCAAAGGTCACGATGAGTTCACAAAGTTATATATATATATATAGTATTAGGTTCAAATGAGAAGTGCTAAAAAAATGAGAAGTAAAGAAGTGATCTCCACCACTCATCTGGTCAATAAAGACGGCTTTGACCAGGTCCCCTCCTCTAATAATCTCTACCCTCCCATGAATCGCGTCAATCCCCCGTGATCACATCCACCGTAACCGGTCAAAACCACTTTTATTGACCGAGTGAGTGGTGGAGATCACTTCTCTACTTCTTATTTTTTTAGCACTTCTCATTTGAACCTTTATATATATATATATATAGGGTCAGGTTCAAATGTGAACTCAATTTTGGTTGTGAATGTGAGGACGAATCTCAGCCACACATCTTCGGTTACGGTGGACGCGATCACAGAGGATTGACGCAATTCATGGGAGGGTGGAGATTATTAAAGGAGGGGACTCGGTCAAAGTCGCCTTTATTGACCGGATGAGTGGTTGACAACCAAAATTGAGTTCACATTTGAACTTTCCTCTCTCTCTCTCTCTCTCTCTCTCTCTCTCTTTCTCTCTCTCTCTCTCTCTATATATATATATATATATATATAGAAAGAGGTTCAAATGAGAATGATATCTTTTTAAGAGAATAAGAGAAGCAATCTCAGCCATTCAATTTAAGTTTTGATGAAAAAAAAACGACACGCGCGACCTGAAGTCGCGGGACAAGTCGTGCAAGTCGCGCACGTTGTTAATCACATGTGATTTTCAACATGAATCATATGTGATTTACTATATGAATCATATATGATTTTGTACATGTTTTTTTCCTCAGTAGTTAATCATATATGATTGGCCTGAGATGATTGGCTGAGATTGATTCTCGTATTCTTTTAAATTGATGTCATTCTCGTTTGAACCTTCCCCCCCCCTCTCTCTCTCTCTCTCTATATATATATATATATATATAAGAGGGATGGAGGGAGGGAGAGAGCGGATCATGCGTGAAGTTAAACATTTTACAAGTAGGCGAGAAGTGTGATGTCATATTTGATTGCAGACCTCTGGTTAATCATATATATATATATATATATGTGAAAAAAACGCGTATGTATTGTCAATGTAACGTGTTTACAATGTCGTTCCTGACATTTTATAGGCCCTGGGCGAGATGTTAAAAATGGCCCTCATTAAGTGCGAAAAAGAACTTTAATATATCGTTTTTATAATTAAAAATTAACATACTCAAGAATTTTATATATACTAGTTCATATAAAATCATTCTTTGAGTATTTTCAAAGATATAATCATTAACTATTTTTAAATTGATATTATCTACTATATCATTTTTATATAGCATTGCCATTAGTTTCATAATAAAAGACATCATATGACATATTTTTTTATATATAGATTGACGTTATTTGGAGTCACAATATTGAATATTCATAGTAACACTCACTATAAAAAGATGGATTTATAAGATATGTCTAAAATATATAAGTATCCGAATAAAGACAAGTTTATACGGTCAGCCTATAAAACTTCTTATTTGATAGAATTTTAATAGGTTTATAGGACATCTAGGCATCTTAACAATCTTTTTAGTTCATTTTTAAAGTAAAAAGGTTTTATTAGTTATTTTATAGGACACGTTTGACAGAAGCCCATAAAATCATAATTTTATGGGACATTTGTGAATTGTCATTATATGATAATTTTTCAAATAATATCATAAATATTAGTTAATATGACAATTTGTTTAAAACATCTGTAAAAACTTGTAAAAACTTGTAAAATGCCAAAGAAATGTTCTAAAAACATATTATAACACTTTTAGATCAGATGTTTTTGGTATGCTTCTATAAACTTGAGTTTTATAAAGTATAAAGTATTTTATTACGAAGCTTTAGACATTTTAGGTGTCTTATAATGCCAATTTAATACTAAATATATCAAAGAATAATCAATTAAGTAGTTTTAGACTTTGGCCTTAAATGAAAAACTTAGAAAAACAATAACGAACACTATAAAGTGAATGACCAATTAATTTTTTTTTTTACATATTTTTGTTGACAATGTAATTAATTATGTTTTGGGCCTTAAGATAATCCCTAAAAAAGGTCCTATTAGATACTAAAACTTTTGTGTCACTTTTATTTACGATTTTTTACTACTACTACTATATGTATATATGTAAAATTTTGGGCCCCTACTTTTTGTGGGCCCTGGGCGTACGCCCGGCCCGCCCCCCTCCAGGCACTGCACTGCGTGTTTAATCATATATGATTAAGCTTGTGTATCATATATAATATCACATTTCTCGACTTCTCGCAAAATGTTTAGCTTTCTGGTTTGAAACTTCCCATATATGTATATGAAATCACACATAAACCACACTGCAAATGTGGTT
>CM058040.1:79968372-79989473 GCA_030169165.1 Centaurea solstitialis | reverse complement strand
AATATCAATTAGTTCAATGAATTCTGATAGCCTTGCCTATCTATTTATATGGAAAACTTCCATATAGCTTTATTCTTTCTTTCTCTCTAAGAAAGAATAATTTCCATAATTATCTTATTCTTTCTTTCTCTCCAAGAAAGAATATTTACCAATTATTATATTTCCTCATAATAATTACTAGATAATTATAAACCAATTAATTAACCCTTTTATATATTTATTTAACTAATAAATATATAACTGTAATTAATTATCAGAAACCTTTTACTTTGGGGTTTATACAGAAAACACCCAACAGTTTTATAATTCACTATTATAAAACTAAACTCTCCAAACTGGGGTTATTTTACTATCCGAATTATAGGTCCTCACAGGTGTGACCCTCAAGTGACTTATAACGTTGGATGTGCGATCAAACGGTTTGTCAACTTATGCACATAATGCCAACAGACTCCCACTTGTGCAAGTTGGCAATACCAGATTGATGACACGGACCTAAGGAGGCCCCTAGACAGGCACTTAGGCTAACCAGGTTATAAGCACCCTTATACCCAGGTAGGTGATAAAACGTTCCTAAAAGGAAACAACATTTATGAACAAACTGTCCACAAATCGGGTATAAACTAGGCTTTTCCTTTTGCATCACGATATTTCAATTTTGAGTATGAGCATGGATACAGTCAACTCTGAATACTCAAAGATTATGTTTCTCGACTATCCGACCTCTACTGATTGGTAAACGACAAAGAACAAATCAGTTCGTTTGGGCATGGCCATGCACTTCATCAGTCTTTTCAGTCAGTCAAGGGGCCCAGGAAATATCTCTCTTCGAAGAAGAGGTGCAAATCCCATCTTGCATATCTGCATTTGTCACCACGGCTTCCGCTGAATCTAGTTACGCCCCGTATGACCACCCTGTTACGGCGTGATGTTAGAACGTACTAAGTATCCAACAGTCCTCGCAATGTCAAACCAAATACCTCAGGTGCTAAGGACAACCTCTGGGAGTCTTACTCATGACTAAATCCATGGAGTAATCTCAACCGGCGGATCACCTCCGATATTTGCTGCTCTATCGAATATCCGTGTAGTTTTTGGTCTACATCACTTGTAGCTGTTATTCAACGACTGATCATAACCACCCAAAAACTCCACGATGACTTTATAGCCCTACCAAGGTTCCCACCTTGATAAGTTGTCACGGATAATTTCAAATAAAAACTGAAACTAGTTTTTATTCCCGGATCAAAACATGCTAAGTGTAAAAGAGACAAAGAAACTAATTTCGTTTAGTCCTCCATATTCCACTCTGTAATAAGAACGAAATTAATAACATTTCTAAGTTACTTTTATGGTGTCTACTCAACGTATACTAAATACTGATTTAAACGAAGTATCACCCTTCTTCAGTTTAAACCCTTTGATCAGTGTTTACCATACTAATCAAAGAAATAACCAAAAATAGTACAAGCTTAGTATCATCTGATACTTTCCACTTGACTATGCTAATTTTGTTCTTGCAAACACCCTTAAAACAAAATTAGACTTTCACCATATTTCCTGAACTTGGAGATACTGGAAAAACTCCTGGTTTCCTTGAATATGAAACATCAAACTGCAACTTCCCTTAGTTGCTGTGTAGATACATGATTTCGACCTGAAATCTAACAAAATTTCCATTTACCAAGTCTGGTAATTCCAGGAAATCTACTCTAGTGTTTTATAACACTTTGGAGTCAAAAGATATTTAATATCTTTAGTTCATTCCAACACTATTTAATTATTGATCATCTCAAAGTCAATTATGACTTTATACTGTCTCAACATATGAAACTATTTATCTATCCTTTTTTAACCAAAAGGTAGATCTTATATCTTATGAATTTGTATCCTACCTGGATTATAATTCCGAGATATATTGAATCAATAATTAATACCGACATATACACTTATATATATCTTTTATTCTTTATCACGGAACTGGATATAGAATAAACTGGGCTCCCACTAACCTATATGAAAACTGACCATTACTTAAAATTAACTATTGACTTTAGTCAAAACTTGACTTCCTAGTCAATTCTATTTCAAGTAATACCAGAATTTAACATTTACAAAACTTAACTGGATTTTATCAAATCCCAATTCCAAGACTTGGAATTTCCTAGTTTTATAAATACTGATGTTGTCAACGTCATCTGAGACAACATCCTAAATTCTCTCTAAAACATGTGAGTAATATTTTATAATCCTTTTACTCATGTATGTTTTATTCTCAAAAACACATTCCTAAAATAATAGTACTTCGTGTGTTTTTGATAGTTTTCATATAACTATTACTTCAAATCAACTAATGAAGTAATTCTGTTAGTGTGAAACATGACATCTAGGATCTACTTATTTGAATCAAGTCAATCTCGACTTTAAACAGATTCAACAACATCATCATCCACAAGATATTAAATCAAGACAATAATTTTAAAATTTTTAAAACAATTTAATAAACCATAAATATCCAAAAGATCACAACCATTCAAAATTGTTTTAAAACCACAAACATAAATTTAAAATTGTCTTGATAAATATCTAATGATAAACTAGCACGTAGATCCTCGCAATCTTGGGCTCCTCACTTCTGACCACCTGAGGCATTATTGCCTTCTTTGTGACGCTTTGGACAGTTTCGCCTCCAATGACCAAGTTCATGGCATATGAAACACCTATTCTCGGTCTTGGCTTTGTTAGGCTTCACTTTCTTGCCCTTGCCCTTGCGTTCGTCATCGACCTTGGTCACACTCTGGCTTGCCTGAGACTGGCTTTTGCCCTTACTGGTGTTTCCATGCCCACGCTTTCTCTTCGCTCTACCATCTCCGACCATGAGCACATCCTTGGTCTTGGTCCCGGTCCCCATACTCAACTCAGCAGTTTTCAACATGGAATGCAACTCTGCAATTGTCTTTTCCATGTTATTCATATTATAGTTAATTACAAACTGCTTATAATCCTCAGTCAATGAGTTGAGTATCGTATCCGTTGCTAACTGCAACGGAACTGGGTGACCAAGCCTCTCTAGGTGATCAATATGCTTTTTCATTTTCATGACGTGATCACTAACCGAGGTCCCCTTGGCCATCTTGCATGCGTTCAGTGCCCGAGTGGCATCATAACGCTCTGTGCGTGCTTGCGTTTGAAACATGTCCCTCAACTGGCGGATCATGTCATAGGCATTGGTGTTCATGAGCCCTGTTTGCAGATCTGGGCTCATAGTCGCAAGCATGAGACAGCCAACATCCAGCAAATCATCAGAATGCTTTCTATAAGCATTTCTTACATTGGCACTAGCATTTGCTGGAGGGGCCTCACCTAGAGGCTCTTCAAGGACGTACCACTTCCTCTCGTGCCTGAGCACAATCATCAGATTGCGCTCCCAGTCGAGGAAGTTAGCTCCAGTGAGCTTGTCCTTTTCAAGAATGGAGCGAAGAGACAGGTTATTAGTGTTGGTTACAGTGTTTGCCATCTACACATTCAGAACATTTGGCTTTAGTAACTGTGAATAGACTCCCAACAAATATCAATAAACCCTTAAATGATAAATATTGGGCTAGGATCCTTATTTCATACGTCCTGATGTACGGCTTGCTCACGTCACACCAGGCCCGTACTATTTCGGTAGGTAAGGACTTATACCAATCACATCTAACTGACATGACTCCTAGATCTTTTTCGGGACATCGGATAAAACCGTACATGTTTTAGTCCCTCAGTGCATTTTGGCCCGATACGACACGGTGAATTGTTACAAAACCAAAATAGATCGCACCATTTGGGACTGGTGTACTTACCCCTTTCAGCTTGGGGTTTGAACGCGGACGCCCAAGGCTTGTTCACTTCCAACGTCCGCGTACCTTACGCCGTTAGGTGTCCCAAGTGGGTTGCACTACTGATCTATGATTTTCGGGGTTTTTAACTAAGTTTTGAGAAACCTTTTATTTTCCAGTATTTTTAGAAAACTTTGCAATTTTAAAACTGACTGTTTTAAAAGGCAACCAATGTTTAAAACTAACTGTTATTAAACATACACGCTATTTAAAACTAACTTGTTTTAAAAGCACCTGCTAATTAAAACTAACTGTTTTAATAGCATGACTGCTAACCAAAAAACTAACTGTTTTTGAAAGCCTTCTTGCTGACCAAAACTAACTGTTTTGTCAACATGCCTTTATAAGAAAACAATCTTATAAATATAAGGTTTTAAAATAAAATCTACCGTTTAAAAGGTTTAAAAACTTGGTAAATTTAATTATAAAAACCTAACAGATTTCATGATTGTAAAGTTTTAAAACTCTCTCTAGATTTTAAAACGTTTGATAAAATAAACATGCAATAATTATCAACCAATCATGAGCAGGCAGTTAAACACATCTACGCAGTTATAGATTAACAACTACGCATTTAAAACATCTAATTACAGATTTGCCAATTAAATGACCTATTATAAATTTTCTCTCGTAGCTCCCACTGGCCTTGACATGTCTGATGGAACTCCGGGAAAAAGAAAAATATTGAAAAATATCCTAAGGTCATTTTCATTAAGAAGGGGTTGCAAGTAGCATACAGGCCCTAATGTACTAAGTCGGCAATTATTGTAATAGATACAACCAATATACACAACAGGTATAATTCATGCAATCATATAAAGCATTTAAGCAAGCAGAGAACAATCCTAGATCCGTTAAAGATTATCTCGTTTGGTTTATCGTAAAACATGGTTTTAACTGATTTATAAAACAAACTGTTTTACAAATCAAAACTAATATTTTAACCTGAAATCGGTTTTACTATAAATTTATTATATAAAACCAACTTTCTAAAATATTTGCTTTTATCCAAAACATATCAAACCGGACATTCCGAACCAGCTGTTCGAAATTATAGACACTGGCCTAAAAACTGTGTCGTGGTTTGACCAACTGGTCAAACATGACACCTGGCCCATTTGACCAAAACTGAGTCAAATAACTGGTTTGATAAACGCATGTTTAATAAAATCTTAAATCAATTTTATAAGATAAAATTATCTAAATAAAATTAATTTGGATAAAAGCCTAAAACCATCAAACCCTTTTGGGCCTCAAACTGGGTCCAAAATTTCTGGGTCTTGGGCCTTGGATATGTTAGGCCCAATAAAACGAAAAACCCAAAAACACGATCTCGTGATCGATTGACATCTCGTCGTCGATCACGTAATTATCGCCTTTGGTGATGATAACAACAAACGGTTGCTACCACCACCGTGATCACCACACCACTATAAACCGGCGACGACGGTAGCCAAGAAAACGCCACCGCCGTCACCAACGGTTACAAAACAATCACTGTCGCCGCGACGATCGACCCCACCATCGCCGGCGACGCTCGATGATTTGATCGGCTTCGGCCGATTCTAACGACCGGCGACGATGACGCCGAAGCGCCACCGCCACCTTCGCTTTTGTCCGGCGACTGAAGCGACACCACCATTCGGTGGTTTCGGCTTGACCAGCGACGACGACGACGGTCGCCGCCGCCACCGTCCCCTTTCGAATCAACGTCAATCGCTGCCACCACCATTCGGTGGTTTCGCGATTTAAAAGGGACCGACCACCGCCGCCGCCTTGGCGTGGCCGTAAGGCAGCCGGCGGACGGCCTGGTGGTTCGTGGTTCGCCCGGCAACGACGGCCACAGCCGCCGCCACCACCATCGATGCACCACCGTGATAGGCGGTCAACTCAACCACCGCCGCTGCCACCGTATTGGCTTCGGCTTTCGCCGCTTGGCCACCACCGATCTGGTGGTTGGACCTCGGCCCTGCTGCGGTTCGATCGAAGACCCGCCGCCGTTCACAGCCACCACCAAACTGGTGGTTTGGCCACGGCTTGGTGCGGTACGGCCACCGCTGCCGATCACAGCCGCCACCGAACTGGTGGTACGGCTTCGGCTATCCGTGTGGCGGTTCGGTCGGCTTTGGCCGCCGTTCCGCCGCCATCGCGGTTTGTCCGGTGATCGGTGGGATGGTCCGGTTGCGATGTGCCACCGTTCCGCCACCGATCCATTATCGTGTGTGTTTTTCGTGTTTTTAGTTTTAATGAGATAAACGATAAACAAAAACTGATAAAAATAAATTTTTACACAACTGATAAAGATTAAACCTTTATCTAACTGATAAAGATTAAACCTTTACCTAACTGATAAAGTTTTAGTTTTATTGAAAAACTGATAATTACCCAAAATCTTTACCAAACTGATAAAGATTAAACCAAATAAAATCAAATCTTTACCAAACTGATAAAGATCATGTTTTATTCAAAACTGATAATTATCAAAATTGATTAAATCTTTACCAAACTGATAAAGATTAAATCCAAACTTTATTCACAAGAAACAATTTTAACGGATCTAATAACAAATAAATAAAATAAACAATTAAACCTGTGGCTCTGATACCACTGTTGGGATTTTGTGGGATCCTCGTATCAAACTGACACGAGAAAAACCATGATCTCAAACCTAACTGGTCGAGACACATGACAAAACCATATGAAACAAACTGTTCCAAAGGTTTAACAATCAAACCTAACTGGTTTGATTAAGCGGAAGCAATAACGATTAAAATCCCGAAAAACATCACAGATCTTATTTGTTTATCTTATTACAGTTAATATGTAGGTTTAGGGTTATTACCTGGATTGCTTGAGATAGATCCACCCGTAAACGACCAAACGGAATTCCCTCTAGCTGGATCTAACCCCGGAACGCTCCACGAACAAACGGTACGCGAAGAACACGATCAATCAAAACCGAAACCGGATCTGGTTTCTTGCTTGGTGAGATCGACGAAGAGAGAGAGAGAGAAGAGAGAAAGGTTTCTTGGTGAATATCAATTAGTTCAATGAATTCTGATAGCCTTGCCTATCTATTTATATGGAAAACTTCCATATAGCTTTATTCTTTCTTTCTCTCTAAGAAAGAATAATTTCCATAATTATCTTATTCTTTCTTTCTCTCCAAGAAAGAATATTTACCAATTATTATATTTCCTCATAATAATTACTAGATAATTATAAACCAATTAATTAACCCTTTTATATATTTATTTAACTAATAAATATATAACTGTAATTAATTATCAGAAACCTTTTACTTTGGGGTTTATACAGAAAACACCCAACAGTTTTATAATTCACTATTATAAAACTAAACTCTCCAAACTGGGGTTATTTTACTATCCGAATTATAGGTCCTCACAGGTGTGACCCTCAAGTGACTTATAACGTTGGATGTGCGATCAAACGGTTTGTCAACTTATGCACATAATGCCAACAATGGTAGTTATTGGTTTGGCAACGACAGTGGTGGTGCTTTAAAGGCAACGACGCTGGGGTTCTGGTTTGGAGGCAGTGGAGGAGTTGGTGGTGGTTTGGAGGCAGTGGCGGTGTTGGTGGTGGGTGCCGACGTTGGTGGTGGTGGGTGCCGGTGTTGGTGGTGGTGGTGGTGGAGATTGTGTGGTGGTGGTGGCGGTGGATGTGGAGATGGTGGTGGCGGCTGCTGTGGAGATGGTAGGTGTGGTGGTCGTGGAGGTGGATGTGGTGGTGGTGGTGGGTGTGGAGACGGTGGCGACGGCTACTGTAGAGATGGTGGGTGTGGTGGTGGTGGGTGAGGTGGTGGTGGCTGTGGTGGTGGTGGTTGTTGTGGTGGTGGTGGTGGTGGCTGTGGTAGTGGTGGTGGTGGCAGCTGTGGTGGTGGTGGTGGGGTGGCATTATACTAACATGGCAAAACAGGTCCTTGAACCCTATAAGTAAAATTAGAGGGACAAAATTTGTAATTTACTCAAACATCTAACGAGTTGGCATCCTATGTGGCAGCCTACGTGACAATTTTACCGGTTACCTTCTTAGTAGGTAAACCGATACACACAATGGCAACTCTAACAAGTTCGATACAATAAATGGTAAGTTTCAAAGTTGAGTACATACAATGATAAAACGTGACAAGTTGGATACATTTTGGTGTACTTTTCCCTTTCCAAAATTGTGTTACCTAAAGTTCTTTTAACACCAACAGCTTCAAATATATAAATTTGATAAACTTACAAGGTCAATGTTGCGCATGCTTAATATTTCGTCGATGTTTTTTGTGTTGTACTGCATAATCTCTAGGTAGTATGTGTATCGATCCTCGTTTGTGAATTGCGGGTCGCTGATCTAACTGTTAAGACTGTGTTTATTAGTATCTGACGTGTACGATGTCATAGGAGTTTAACAAGAATATAATTATTAAATGTGTTTTTTATACTTACCACTACTTCTGTAGTGAAGAAGTACCTTCGTAAAGATTCTTTGCTCTTGTATTGCTCCTCATAGTTAAGAACACGGCATGAACCATCTATCACCTGTTGTGCCACGATATATATATTAAATCAAACCCAGTTTTACCCTTAAAATTAACCCAACTAGTATTACAACATTCACATGCAAACGTACCTGATTAGTAATAATATAGTGTAGGTAAGTCCATGGATCGTTCTTACCACAGGGAACAGTGAAGCTATTAAATTCTAGTTTATAAGTTAAATTAAGAGTAAATTATGGATTTGGTCCCTATGGTTTGGGAGTTTTTATGGATTTGGTCCCTAAACTTTAATAATTACATATTTGGTCCCTGTGGTTTGCAAATTCTATTGGATTTGGTCCTTATGGTTTGAAAATTCTATTGGATTTGGTCCTTATGGTTTGAAAATTCTATTGGTTTTGGTCCCTGCCTATTTGCACTACCAGGGACCAAATCCAAAAGATTTTGCAAACCACAGGGACCAAATCTGTAATTACTGAAGTTTAGGGACCAAATCCATAAAAACCCCCAAACCACAAGGACCAAATCCGTAATTTACTCTTAAATTAATTAATCTAAAACAACTAGCACTTTGGGGGATTTTTGTGAAAGCTATGATTAACTAAGAAAGCGAATAAAATAAGATTTTTTTTATAACGAGAAGAACAAATACTTACTATGGTGTATAGAATCCCTTTTCAGATGATTTGATATAATTTACCAAAAGATATAGATTAATGGTTGTTTATGTAAAAAATTACACAAGTCAATTGTCGTATGAAAATGTGTGAGGCTTAACCGTCGAGAGAAAGAAATTACACTCAGTAAGAAGTGCAATAAAAGTAAAATAAGACAAAGAATTTGATGATGCAGGAAAAACCTCACGACGGAGGAAAAAACCTGCGGTCGACCTAAGAATAAGTCGACAATGCACTATGATCACCAAACAGGGGTGATGTCCTTCGAGATTACAGCTTCAGTCGTACGATTACAATGGAATAAACAACAGAATCGAATGTAAATTACAACCGAGTATTCAAAATAATGAGAGTATAGCTTCTAAACTTCCAGAATGTTCAAGTGTCTTCAATTGAGAGCTTGATCTTCCTTTTATAGGCGCTTGAGAGTAACCGTCCAACGGAATAGTTGACTATAAGTGTTTGAATCGTAACTGTCCAACGGTCTTATTGAGTATTAATGTCCAGATCATAACTGTCACGAGAATATGGCTTGTAACGGTTGCCTTCTTAATGATGTCGTCGGAAAGATTGATTATCGAAGAACGTCTGTTATAATGATGAACTCCAACGAGCATAGCATAGTACTCAATTTCTGATTTCCTCAAAAGTGGACAATGATAATCAGCTTGCCTGCATCAAAAGATATAATCTTCGTATATTTATTCGTTAGTATCGTACGACATATGTAATAATATCGTTCGACTAATCGTTGGTTTTATTCGACTGTTTGTTATATTCTTTCGAGGGTACTATTAAGTTTATTTCAGGACCTTATCTTAATACAGAATTACTGTCCTATCATTTGTCCTACGATTGTAGTCGGTTGTCATGCGATTGCAGATTTTTACCCAAACAGTTTGCCCCCAAGATTTAGAAAATAATTCTAATTTTTTCTAAATCTTTAATTCGATGGACGGAGAGTAAAAATACGTTGGTTAACGGTCAAGTGAACGTTGGCGCGGATGACGTCATAATGCCGTTACTTGAACGCATGTCTTCTAACGGCTAGTCGGGAACGCGTGTCCGATTTTTGCGATGATTCACCTTTTATCTTATTGTTATAAATAAGACGTTTTTGATTAAAAAAAGATTTTACAAAATCTTCTTTCAGTTTTACTTTGATCATAAAATATTGGACTAGTCTAGCTACGTCTAAGACCCTTGTTTCCGTATCGAGTCTTCGTATTGATTTGATAGAAAGTAATGTGCTTTACGATTGAATTGTTTAGGTGAGTTAACTTGCTATCATGAGGATACCGAGGAGTACCCTAAGATGCTATAAGGTGAGTTACACTGTGTTTATTTTGTATTGTTATGTGCGTATGTATGCATGATTGCGTGTGAAAGGGAACCACATGCCCTTGATGAGTTGTGGGGGCCGACCCATGTCCAAACTGACGGGAGGAAGGGAATCCACATGCCCTTGGTGAGTTGTGGGGCCGACCCGTGTTCCAACTGACGGGAGTTATATCGATCTCATGAGAGTCGGAGTTTGTATGAGTCTATTGATGTGATGACATGCTATGATGTTATTGTTGTGATGTGATTTGTATGTGTGATTGTGATGGCACCGGTTGTGGTATATGCCCGCGTAGCGGTATGAGATAGGCATAGTGCTAGCTCACTAAGCGTTTTCGCTTACCCTTTCGTTGTTTCCCCTTTTTCCAGGATCTGGCTCAGGTGTGGATAAGGGCGAGGCCCCGACTTGACTCCGAGCGCGATGACAGTTCCGACCAAGCCTTTGACGGCAGTGTATATAAAACAGTTTTATTCGTTTATTTTTGAGGCGTTGAGTTAAAGGATATTTTGTGTTATATGAACTATACTTTGATTTTTAATTAATGACTTATGAGTTTTGGCACTTAAAAATGGTTTTATTTAAGATAATTCTTTTAAAAATGGTAAATTGGGAAATGGGTGTTACAAATTCGTCTTTAGATCACGAGTAGTCTTGTCTCTATTATCAGCTACTTCTTCGACATCTTTGATGATTCTGTGAGCATGACTTCTTTGTCTTCAAAGAGATGCTTTAGCTGTAGGATCAGTTTCAGCGATCATTGAACATAGCTCGCTGTCACTGATAGGCATTTGACGTATGGCGACTTGAATCTATAGAAGAATCACTAAATAGATTTAGTGATAATTCCTCAAGCTGTAAATAAAGCTAAGCATCTATTCACTAAGATATGATCATTATCATTTTATTACTTTATTAGGTCTTAGGACAGCTGGATCAATAATTTCCCCCTAAATGATAATGATCAGACAATAAAGAAATTTCCTAGTTCTAGAAACGAAGAAAAAAAAATCTAAGTCTAGCTAAATAGAATGGAAATGGAACTGATAAAAATACATGTCCCACTTACTGTTTTAGGGATTTTTGTCAGTATTATGATGAAACAAAGTACATTGATTAATTTCATTTACTTTTAAAATTGATTATTACAAAAGATAAATGAAAAGCACAAACGTAGGGATGAGTATTGAAAGAAAAATTGGAGTGAGATAGCCTAACAATATGTATCTTCTAATTTTACAGGTACAAGATCAATCTTTTCTCCTAAGATCGTCTTTTTTCTCAGCTTGGCCTTCATAGCTTCACCAAAATCATACGAATCTTTTGTCTTTCATCATAGGCGGTGAAGTATAGAATGTTGATAAGGTGATCCGTGGGGGATATTGGTAGCTCAATAAACCTCTAAAATCGAAGGGCTGATGTTTTGACCTGGTAGCACTATCCGTATTTAGGTTCCTTGATCACTTGTCTCTCAAAGAGGGAGATGCCTTCAAGGCGGAGGGAGAGAGAGAGAGAGATCCAACATTAAAATATCAGCGTAAGTGTAAGGAAGAAGAGCGTTGAGGTTGATGCACGGAGTAAACCTTCTTTCTTGTGAAGGTTTCACCAGAGTAAGAATCTCAAGGACCTCTTGAGATCTAGTGAGCCTGTTGATTAGTCTGTTGTCCCTCTCTTTTATTTTTCTCTTTTTAAGGCCCCAACAGCCATCTTACAGACTTTGGAGACCCTAAGTAGGAAATTTTTCTATGGTCATATGGAGGATTCGAAAAAATTACTGTGGGTAGCTTGGAAAAAAAATTCTAATGGCAAAATCACAAGGTGGTTTGGGTATTGTGAGCTTTATAGCAAAAAATGATGCCCTTCTTGCGAAGTGGTCTTGGAGATTTTTCTCAAGTAAGGAAGCTACCTGGAAGGATGTTATTGTGAAGTTTTACGAAATTGATGGTGGCTTATCTTCTCCCAATTCTCTTTCGGTAAAAAGTGCATGGCAGAAATTGTGAATTGCTGCAAAGGCTTAAATCATTGGGCAATTTTTTTCCTCTTCTTTTTCTAAAGTTTTTTCAAAGGACTCTTGGTCTCTATTTTGGTCACTTTAGAAAAAGACAAGACCGTTGGAAGTTCTCAAATGGGGCTTGGTATGGCGCATGAGATTGGTCTCGTAATCTTAGAGGGAGAGCTATAGACGATCTTCAGGATCTAGAGAAAAGGTTAAATTCGATACATTTCTCTCTTTCAGGCCCGAGTTATTGGTCTTGGAACTGGAATAAAAAGGGTATCTTTTCTGATGCTATTTTTTCTGTCAAGCATTTGTCAAACTTAATCCAACTTAACTTTGAAGGAGATAGTGCAGAGAAGTTCCTTTGGAACCCTTTAATTCCTCTAAAAGTGAACATCTCTATTTGGCGTATGTTTAAAGAGGATGTTGCTACAAGGTTTAATCTGTCGAAAAAAGGTGTTCAACTACAATCATTGGCTTGTATTCGTTGTGAGAAAGGAGTGGAAACAATGGAACATTGTTTCTTCTTGTGTTCGGCTGCAAGCGTCTTTTGGAGAAAAATATGGGCTTGGTGGGGATTGAAATCGTCTCGTTTATCTTCGGTTTCTGATTTTAGAAACATGGTTAAGCGATTGGAAGGAGACCTAGTCGTTTACATTTGGTGTTTTTGGCGATCTATGCCATGGCATTATGGCAACTTAGGAGATGGTGGAATGGTATCCTTTTTGCGGCTAAAGATGCGGTCAATAGGAAAAGGCTTGAAGACCCCTTCCCAATGTTCAAATTATCTCAAAGCTATGGATTGACAATAGGAATAAGAAGTTAAAGCTGGACCTTAGCACTTGGTTCTCCTTGCCTATGGGAGAGTAAGCCTATTGGTTTTTCTTCCTTGTTTTTGAGAGTTCTGTGTGGTCTTTGTTTTTTGTTTCTGTTGGTGGGACTCTTGTTTGGTTGGTTTTTGTTGGGTTCTTATTCTACTTTTTCTAGCTTCTCGCTAGTTTTCCTTTTTAATAAATCATCTTATGCTTGCTAGGCGAGGATGATGGCTATATTGAAGCTCTTTGCCTAGTTCGACTTTGCTCTTATAAAAAAATGTCATGTCCATAATATATTACATGTAAGACATTCCACGTAAACAATGACATAATATAAATACCTAGTAACATATGTCATGTAATTTGAATACAAACTCGTTGATATCTTAATAAAAATAATTTGAAGGATATTGCTATAATAATAAAATATGAGAACACAACGTTATAACAAAGAATTTTGTGAAAATGGATTGTTACTTGATGCATATTTACCCTCCTATAAACATATTATAAGTAAAAATCTAGATATACAAATTAAAGTAAAATTTTGAATTAAATAAGTTAAACAAGAAAAAAATTCTTATAATTTGACATCAACATCAATATATTCTTTTAGCTTTTCAACTAGATTTTCAAATTAACAAAAGAATGTTCAACCACGTTCACTAATTTAAATTTTACTCAGACTCAAATTCCAAATTATATTTAATAAACATTAATTTATAGTCAATTTACATTAAAATATTGGCCATATTGTGCATATCAAGGTATGCAACTAATATAGGTGATGTTTTTTTAATAAAATACAAACGAATCTTGTTTCATTAAATCCACAAAGTACTAAAAACATCATCATATAATTATTTCCTTTTCGTAGATACCGATTACATCTTCGATCTTCTAATGCATTTTATAGAATTGAAGTTCGAATGTTTCCCAAATGGCCTCAAATCCCAATCTTCCACGTTCTTTGGGACACAAAAATCAAACAACATGATTTCACCAACAACGCCATTAACATTCATCTTAGATCGAAGGATGAAACGCTCTTCATCTTGCACGGATCCCCTCTCGTTGTCTTGATCGTACTCCATGGATACGGGAACGTTGAACCCTTGGCTCGAATCACGAGCCATTCTTTTCGGGGTTTGGTGGTGGTCCGAGCTAGAAACTGATGGTTCCTGAAGTGGGTCAGCCGAGGTCTCACTGTTTAAGCTTTTGAGTTGCTGATGCAATCTTGTGGAATATACGGATGCAGCTTTCGTTAGTAGTTCGGTCACAGCCGCCTTGTACTCCTCCGGATGATGCCGGTAATGACCTGCATCAGTGACGAGATTAATCAGCCATTATAATTAGTATTTGATTACTAATTTTAAGTTTACAAGACCAACAACTTGCATATCCTAATAGTCTTGCAATAAACTATTAGGATGAAGTTAATAAGTTCTATCGACAAAGTTGGACAACCTAACAACACTCAAAGAATAAATTGTCAAATTAGCAGGAAATTGGCCCAGGTAGCGAGAGCTCGCCTCAAATTGGCCTCCTACCCATTATGGTCAGGTCAACTAAAAAATGGACCCAATCATCTAATTTTTTTACTTTCTTTTACCAATCTGTACATTTTTTTCGATCTTTTATCTGGGTCCATTAAAACACAGACCCATTTTAGCAGATCGGGGGTATTTTGCAAAAGATGAGAAGAAAATGGGTAGGAGGCCTATGACAAGGTGAGCTTTGTTTAATTGGGCCAATTTCCCCACATTAGCTATTTTATAGCATACTTTTGAAAAGTGTTCTATTAGCTTTTTTTTTTTATAATCTTGTTATACATAGTATACTTTTCAAAAGTCTACTACAAAAAAGCTAATAGTATGATTTACTTTTTTGTGTCACATTATGTTGCTTAACTTCATTAGTAAAAACTCTCAGGTCGTCTAACTTTGTACTAACACGATTATATAAGACACACAGTTGCTTCTCCTATAAACTTAAAGACACGTTTTGTTGTAACATCTATAGTTCAATAAAAAAACCACAAGTTACAAAGATTTTAGAGCGGACCTACATGAGGGGAGTTGTTCCATTGGACCAAATTAACGTCACCGCCAAGGCTTTCTAATCGTTGAGCAAAATTGCAGATAATTCGATAAGGAGCGAGTTCGTCGCTCTCAGAACACAAAATGAGGTATGGTGCTCCCATGGCCTACATCATAACACACAATATAAATAAAAAATGAAAATTTTCTCACATGATCCTGACTCAGAGCGATAACTGTAATGGTAACTTACCACAGTGGAGTAGAGGGTTTGCCAATAGTCGGCACGTTGCACTTCATATTTGGTAAGGAACAACGCATCCAGACTAGAAGAGATGCCATTCGCGATCCATGTCGCTATGATGGGGGGACGTGACACTTTTAGAATGGTCGGGTGAAGAACAAATCGGGTACCCAAATCACTTGTAAAATCGACGGGAGTAGAGTCATAAATGTGGCCAGAAACGCAGTCTCTAACCAATCGAAGATCATCCTTCATCACAATTTTTTTAAAGGTAAAACATGAGTGCAACAACAAACCACAAGCCTTAATTAAGAACACAACATAAAGATGAAAATTACCGGATTTAAATGAGTTGTGCTCTTGTCATCAATTATCTACACGGAGAAGATACCGAGTAAATGCTTTAGAAACAATCATGAAAATAGGAACTAACAAAGAAATATGTAAAAAGAAACCGAGAATGTGAAACCCTTTGTAGAAAAAAACAAATAAATGTGCATCTTTTCCCTTGGGTTCGAATCTAGATACTGACGAAACCCTTATGGCCATGGAGACTCCAAGCCATTCATGGTCTCTCAGACGAGTAGTCAGTGCAAGTAAGTTGACCTGGCAGTTACCGAGAAGAAAAATTGTATGTGTAGATATATTTACCTGTAAAAGTTTGTACATGCAAGCTTTTGGGCCACCAGAAAAAGATGCGAAAACAATCGGGCATGGTCTATCTTTTAGCTCCTTAACATATACAAGATGAGAGAGTTACAATTAGCACAAATGCATAAACCAACAATAACACTTGATAGATTCCATAAATCTAACTTGTAATTTTTCTTGACGTGTTTGTAAAGCAAAAATTACAAAACTTTTTCTCACATTGTGAACCAAATACATATGGGACAATCATATTGTGAATCAAAAATATGCTAATGATCAATAGAGTAAGTTAGAAAATCGCTCCGAAAACTCTGTTTTCAATTGAACCCGCCTCTACACAAGGAGGCTATACCATGAACACACCACACAACAAGACTTAAGCTCTTAAATGATGCATTCAATGCTCAAGGGTATGAGTCTCCTATATAATATGGGACAAAGTTTCTCACACTAAGCCAAGTTCAAACACACATTGAGGCTACTCTATATGGAATTTACTAGGTTCGTTTGGTTTTAAACACTAACACGATCGATCACTGGGTAAGATGTTAAAGGACTGACCTTAATGAGCTGAGTTAGAATTTCTAATGCCAATGAAGCTGCCTTATCTGGGAAGAATCTGAAAATATCCACATATCAACACCATTAATTAAGCCAAAATGCAAATAATAATAATAATAGTGGTATCATTAATGTCTTTGATCTAGAATCAATTAGGTTTTCTTGAAATAAACATCTCCATTCATGTATGAGTTTGGACCCTTATTTGAAGTTTTCACTCTGCAAGCCAATTCATGAGCACATAATTAGCTTAATTAATAATTAACTTGGTTTTCATGAACCACCAATCAAAGCAGAAGAAATTTATGAATCAGATAATTCAGATGCAAGCAAAGTCAATGAATTATGTTGTTTGGTGATGAAATAAGTTTGGGGGAAAGGAAAGGAAAGGAAAGGAAAGGAAAGGAAAGGAAAGTGATACATACAAATTAAGGAATTGAGGATGGCAAACAAGAGAATCCCAACCAAGGGAAGAGTAAAGATGGATGTAATTCTTCAAGTGTTTATCCTGACTTGACATCCAAGCAAAAACCACCACAATTCCTTTGGTGTTGTTGTTTTCTCTTCTTCTTCTCCAGTAGAATCTACCCCCAAATCCCCACATTTATTTATCTCTCTCTCTCTCTCTCTAACAAAAACCAAAAAACAGAATTTGAATTTGGCAGCAAATTGGATTTGAAGAAAGAGGTGTTTGTGATTGAAGAAGAATCTTTTAGTAGCAGGTTTGTGGATATGGTGGGTGGAGGTTAAAGAAGACGATGATGACGATGATGTTTTTGTTTTTATCATTATCCTGAAATTACCAACAAAATTATAATATGGGATAATGGGAACTCTTGTTTTGACATTTTATAGCTTTTCTATTTAATGAGTTTGGCAACTGTTATTTTCGAAAACCTATTTTATTTATTAAATAAAATTATATTCATAAATATAAGTTAATTAAATTTCAGAGCTTCTTTTTTATACACACATATTTTCTAAAATAAAAAAAAAACAAAAGAAAAGAAAAATGAAATAACTTAGCTAACTTTCTATGTTTTAATAGGTTTTCTATAACCAACATTAATATTTTAGTAAAACTTGTTTTATTAGAATCTTTCAATTCTTTAAATCACTATTTTATAAAGAAACATCATTAATAATTAAAAGACCTGGATCTTTTAATATATTAATATAATAATTTTAAATAATCTTTTAAACCTAGCGATTCTTTTTACTAATAATATTTAAGATGCGAGTGTGATGCGATTTGAAGTACTCCAAACCGCACCACATAAAACTTCAATCGTATCAAATCGTACCAAAACGCAACAAATTTATGCGGTTTGTTTTAATCATACTCTATGCTTACAATCTAAAAATTATAAGTATAGAAATACATTTAAAATCAATGATACGTTAGCCTTAGTTCAAATAAAAAGAACTTTTAATATATATGATTCTCAAATACATATTACAAATTGCATTATTAAAACTGATTTAAGAAGAAAAAAAACAGACTTCAAACTAAATTATGCTTGTGAGTTGCGATGTGTCCAACTTTTTCTTCCATCTCCACCTTTAAGCCCAAAAATAATTAACTTATTTTTATCAGTGTCCAAATATAATGTTATACATGGCACCAAAAATAACTAACTTATTTTTATCAAAGTCCAAATATAAATACATAGTACAAAAAATAATATTATATATGATTTAAAATATAATAATATAAAAGGGTGTGATGTGGTTTGATAATAAAAACCGCAAACTGCATTGCATAGTATGGTTTGGTAAAAATGTCACCCGTAAAGCATATCGTGAAATTTTAGATCCTGCTTTGCAAAACAGTGCTATATACTAACGTGTGGTGGTTTGGATCCTTAACAATATCTAATAAGCTTTTGTTGATATACTTTAAAAAACATCATGGTGTGAATTATGGAACCATGTTAGCTTTTGAAATAAAGTATAAAGCTTTAGAAGACTTCAATCTACAAACAAAGATGAATGCTTCCGCATCAATCAATTTTGTTGTACCCAATGCGAGTGCCCCAGGTTAGTTTTCTAAACTCTATTATGATGTTATATTGAATTGATTTCTAGTATGTGTTTATGTTCGTATTTTTTTCATTATTGTTAATATATGCTTAAGAATATCTCATGTAAAGATAACATGAACTAACCTCGACTTTACAAGCTTGAAGAGACAGGCTCACACCTCGCCGGTACGTTTGTACACTTTAGCTTCAACAAAACCGAAGAAGGATCGCTACGGAAGAAAGTGATTGACTCATTACATGGGAACAAAGTCTTATCTACGAGAAATTCACGGGGGTGTGGAGGAATGTGATAAAAGCCCAAAATGAATTTGAAAAGCTCAACCTGCCTATTTCTTGTTGGATTCAACATCAGCCTTCTCCAGACGGGTCTTCGTTCAATTGGGTTTGGGCCCTTGAACCATTGGGTGACTTCTCAATTTCTTCGGTTCGTTTAGCATTTGATGATTGTTCCTTGCAAATCATTCAAAAGGACCACCTTTTATGATCAAACTGGGTGACGTCTAAGTTGAATGTTCTATCTTGGAGAATCCTTCATAAGAGGCTGCCAACCAAATTGAATTTGCAAAAACGTGGTGTAATCTGCTTATCAACCGTATGCCCCTTTTGCGAATCTGTTGAAGAAGAAGAGGAACACTTATTCTTTAGGTGTTTGGTCTCTAAAGATATCTTGAAAGACCTGTGCAATTGGTGGGGATTGGATAAGAATCAAATTCAGGACCTCTCGCATTTCTTCGAGTGGACGGACAAACTGCAACTCAAAGGCGATCAAAAAAAGCTTTTATGGGGACCCTGTATGTCTTTTTCTGGCTCATTTGGATTCTCAGAAATCAAAAAACTTTTCGCTCTCGGGCTTCAAGAAATGATCGTTTGATCATGGGTGAGCTTCAAGCTCTTTTTTTTGGTTTAAAAATAAGATGGGATCTCGCAATTCCTTCGGCTGGAGCAGCTGGGTTTGCTCCCCTTGTCTTGTTTGTAAGTCCTTTCTTGTTCTTGCTAGCCCCTTGCTAGTCTTTTTGTTAATAAAAGTTGCCTTGCTGTTCAAAAAAAAAACAAAAAAACAAATTGAGGGTAGATTTTGTCAATTTGAAGATAGTATAGGGGCCTAAATGTAACATTATCTGAAATGATAACCATGGAAAATTATTTTAAAAAACAGACTGATTACATTTACACCCATTTAACCATTAACTCCGACAAAAGCAGAACTAATCATCTCCTCCATTTTATTCACTCTTCTTCTTCTTCTTCTGATTTGGAATACTTTGATCCATGAAAGATAAAGTCTTGGAGGAAAGAAACAGAGAATTTAGAGAGAAAGATGATGGAATGGAGAAGAAGAAGTTGAAGAAGAAGAAGAATAAAATGGCAAGGGCAGAGTTAAGTTATAATTATTCGAATAATGGAAGAACTCCCAAATGGTGTTCTTATAAGAGAATTACTGTTCTCATTTGTTCAATCAACATTGCTGTTGCTCTCTACGTTTTCCACAATCTCTATACTTCCCTTTACTCTTCTTTTTCATATCAACATTCACACAACGGTAATTCCTTTTTCATTCCCCCTTTTTGTTAATTTGGTTGTTTGTTTTATAAAGATTAATCAACCTGTAAATGGTTTTTTGTTTTTATGGCTGATTTTTGTGTAAAACCCAAAACCCAATTTGTGATTTTTGCCCCTTTTACAAAATTGGCGATTTCTTTTGCTTTTATAAATAGATCCCAATTGTAAATGAATTGCTTTTTCTCATTTTTTTAAAAAGATTTAATTTAGGGTTTTGTGGAAACCCCAATTTGATTTTTTGCCAATTGATTACTAATGATTCTGAAGTTTTCTTTAATTGAATTTGGTGTATGATTGTTTGTAGCTGTTAGTTACACCCCACATTAAATAAGAAATATGGAAGAATCAATGCGAATTAGAACAGAATCTGAACCTGTAAAGCTTATTGAAATGGTAAGGTTCACACTTCATTTTGTTGTTTAATTTCTATTGATTTATCTTTCATTTGATTTAAAAGAAGTGGGCTAATTGGGTTTTCGGAATCTTGTTTGTATTCTTGGTAAAAGGTTAAAAAGATCAAGAAACATTTTAAGGGAAAACCCGCGACCGGATTACCGCATACCGTTGAAGCAGAAGCTAAGCGATGAGCTCCGTGAAGTGTTGAGGGTCGTGAATGCGAGTGCTAACACAACTTTACAACATGGTAGGTTTTTATTTATTTTTAGTAATTTATTCGTTGTTGCCGTGTTTGCAAGTTACATCATGTGCAAGTTATGCTCTAGATCTTGCTTGTTTATTAAGTTTTCTACCAACTAATATTTTATTGCCATGTTTGAATCATGACTT